>PVJX010001674.1:0-152588 GCA_004027295.1 Dolichotis patagonum
GGACAGAGCTTCTGACAGAGATCTCAATCTAAATGAGCCAGATTGCCCTAGGAAATACTAAAAAAGATGATTGTAAATGGTCCTTTACCATTTTCATCTATCATATACAGCCCAAAATACTCCTATGTATTTTTATCTACTGCCCTAATCCAAACTTTCTCCTGACAAGACTCTTTAAGTAAACATGTGATTTCGCATCTTTCTGAAATAAGGGCAGACGCCATTCAACTCAGTAATGTAGCCTCAGTAAAGGTACCAAGGCCACTGGAAACTTGATATAGTGTGGGGGGAAAAAACTCCAAATCCGAGCAGTGTAGGAAGAACTGAAGAATTCCACATTGCTCGTACCATTGTACACCACGACTGTATCAGACACTTGGCATCTGTCTCATGTAATCTTCCTTTACTTTCAAAATTATGTAAAAATAATCTTGATTCATTTCCCAACATCTCAAAGTATGATGTATATAGGTTCCATTTTCTGTTTGGATTCTGTTTGGGAACAAATTATTTAGCAAAGCTCTGTTCATATTTTCAGTTTAACCAAACTTGTCCTCCAGATATTAGTATTTAGGTAAAATAAATTTAGTTTCCTCTTAGCATTCGAATAATTTCTTTAAAAGTCATTAGCACAGCTGGTGGTCAGTTAAATGCATAATTTTTTTTGGTTAATGAGATTAATCAATACCGATCCAAACAAGCCAAGATGTAGAGAGATGAATGACCCAAAACATAACCAGATAGTCAAATTAATAAATGTTTTCATTCATTGCATTTCTTAAAAATAGTATTAATAGTGTAGAAGATACATTTTTTCTTTCAAAGTCTGAGCAGGTATAACACTAACATTTTTAACACTGGATGTTTTAAATAATAAGTTCCAACATCATTGCAAAATCTTAGATTTTAGCCATGTTGCCTATCTGCAGCCTAACCATTCCATTCTCCTGGATTCTTGGAATCTTGGTATCTTATAATCCATGTGAAAACACATTGTTCTTTAATACCTGGTCAGTACTTTCAGAAGTATCAGTCAAAATCTAAAATTTCATTGTGTCAAACATGTCATATTTAGGATCATTCCTATGTCCTTCAATTTAGACTTGTAGAAAATTACTGAATATACTTCCTTCTCATCAACTTCATGGGGGCAGAAGAGGACAGGAGAAAGCACTCTGTAGCCAGGTATGAAGTGACCTGGATTCAAAATTAACTGAGTCTGAGCTGGGTATGGTGGTGTACTCCTGTAACTCCAGCACTCAGGAAGCTGAGGCAAGCGGATCTTTGCAAGTTCAAGACCAGCCTGGGCTACAAAGTGAGCACAAGGCCAACCTGAACGGCATAGGGAGACCCTGTCTCGAAAAGACAAAAACAAAAAAGACAAAACAAAATTAACTGAGTCTGGCATAACATGAGTGGCTGGACATGAAAAGCTAGGACATAAAACAAATAGGTTGAGGATTGTATACTGCTGTCCTGGTAATCTAGCACAAGTGAGCACAGTTTATTGCATCTATGTGTATATTACTCTTGATCTTAGAAGTGAAGAAAGTAAATGGCTCCTTTCCGGGAGTTTTGTTAACACTTTTGGGGCACTGATGATTTCATTTAGCATATTACCTCTTCAAAGTCATATCTTTGTAATCAAATTACCCTCCTGAGAAGGACTAGCCACTCTTCACAGTATGATCACAGCTATCAGGTTTAATCACACACATACTGCTGATTTATCTTCCTCCTTCATGGTTAAAGGATGAGAGTTTGCATGATATTCTTTTCTGTTTGCTATGACTTATGTCTAAATCCCCCCCCCCCGAAAGCATCATGTGGTCCTAAACTATTCTCAGAGGTGGCTGAATCCTTCAGTGTTTAACAGATTCATAGTGCAATACTACAAGTAAGGGTGCCTGGATTAAGGGTGGGTGATTGATGGATAAATCCACTGATTGGATTGGTACCACCCTAATCCTAGAAGACTGAATACAATATAAGGGAAAGAGGCTTGTCTCTCCCTCTCTCTCATTCTGTTCCATTTGCTAGCTTCCACTATCATGAATTGTTGTCCTTTTGCTGTGTGCCACCCTGCCTTGCAGCCAGTTTATTGTGAACTCAAACCTCAACAAACTGTAATCTAAATAAATCTTTTCTTCCTTAACTTTGGGCATAGGGTATTTTGTGTCAGAAACGGCAAAAGTAACTGAGACACTACTCTTACAATAGTGTAAAACCTGTGAAAAACACAATGGTTTACAGAGCATTGACTATGATTATGATTTTCATACTATCTAAATCTTCATAACAGATAATGCTTCCATTTTGTAGATAAGAATACTGAGGTTAAAAGGGATTACTATGAAATATTTCTTAGATCACAGTACTTGGTAAGGCTGTCATCTAATTAATCTTTCTCCCTTTCATTTAATTCCTTGACTCTTATGCTTATCCAGGAAAAAGAAGTTAGCCCTACTCAAAATGTTTATCTAAACTGTCATTATTTGTGGCGAATAAAAATGTAACTAAAACACTATAAACCATTTCATCTCCAGAGTTTGATTAACTATCTTAAAACAAAGGAGCTACTTATTGGGCATCTGCATATAAGCAAAATTTGCAGTCTTGGTTGAGAAGCAAGGTAATACTTCTCTTACGAAAACAGAACATATAGTAGATGGTAAATAAATGTGTATGTAGTGAATGCATAGATATTGCAACAACTTTCAGTGATAAGAAAGAAAGCAATGTTCTCTGAATGTCACAGATGTTTATTCAGTTAAAAAGTAATTGTACTAGGCTTAAATCTAGGAACAATACATACAATCAGTCCAGTAGGACAATGTAGGAAAACTGACATTTTATGTAGCTATCTAGACCTCCACAGGCAGCCGACCACACACTGTACTATAATGCTAATTATTAGTACAAATGACTATTTTAAAATATACTGCGTTTGCTTTCACAGTCTATACCCAGAAGGAAACTACCCACTAAATAGATCGGTAAGGAATCACTTTTGCAAGCTGGTTACTTAAAATTTGACAAGAACAGTCATCCCTACCCTTAACTCTGAAGATGACCTCACAGAGCTAAAAAATGGAAAAATACTTAATTTCTTTATTAACCAATTAGAATGAAAGAACACAGATATGTATTAGAAGAGTTGTGTCTTTGTCACCTAAAAACCAAAGCACTCAGTAGATAAAAACAGGCATTTGGAATTTTCAGTTACAGAAAATAATGCAAATATTCTCCCATTGAAGCTAATATGATTACCGAAAGAATTATGCTCTAATGGAATATAGTTATTGAACTTAAGGCCACAAATCAGTGTGCTATGTTAAGTATACATTAGTCTTTTATGGGAACATAACCTTCTTCCTATTAACTTTGTGTATCAAAATGATTTTTTCCCCTTTTTCTTATTTGAGGAAAATAAGTATTTAGTTTTTTCTTTTATGTCACCTTCTTGACGATATGAGGATAGACAAAGAAGAGCTACAGGTGGCTGGTCATCCCTGGGCTTATGATGGTCAGACAAAGAATTCAGGAAAGGCAAAGATGGGTGGTTTGGGGGAGGAGCTAATTAAAATAACAGCAGAAAAATCAGAATAAGAATGTTTAACCTGATACCAAATATGCCCCAAGGGTCCTGCCTCCTCTTAGTATGGTTTCTTCTTTCAGCCTTTGTCTCTTTGTTCCCAGACCAATTTGAGCATCCAGGGACAACATTTCCCATTACTTTTGTTTAATTTGAAGGAAAAGCCAAGGATTGGCATGTAAGAGATGAAAGAACTAAGGCTCACCTCCCAAGGGCCTTTGCTCATTTTAAGAAAAACTGACATGTTGTGTATACTAGATGCCAGAATAATGATCACACGGGCTCCTGTATATCTCAGACCTGAGCAAACGCTTCAAAACCAAGGCACAAACTAACTTCAAAACCCACCGCTAGATGCCACTAACCTCTAGCCCTCCCTAGTGAGGCAAAGGTGTTCCCATGGTAACTGCACAAGAGAAAAGGAGCAGGGAAGAGGGAAAGGGGGATGAAATTTCAGTGAAATAGCACATGCACACACACACACACAAAACAGGAAAATCCTAAGGAAGAGGATGTCAAAATAAAAATACAATGTCAGGTACACCAATGATTCACATCTATGGTGATATGACTTAATGTGGTCTTTTTCACTTTTTGGTACCCTTCTGATTCATTTCATTTTCAGAGAACTATGCCACTGGTAATTATTTTCCTTAATCCTGAAAATGAAGAAACAGCAAGTCGAGAAAGTTCAACTTCACCTAAAGGCTATAAAGAATAATGGGTTAGGAGCCTTATATCATACCAGTTTTTTGGGTTTTTTTTTTTAATGGCACTGGAATCTGAAGCCAGGGCTTTGCACTTAAACTATATCCAAGTCCTTGTCATTTTTTAAAAATTTTTGAGACAGTGTCTTACTAAGTCACTAAATTGCCCTGGCTGGGCTTGATCTTGAAATCCTCCTGCATCAGCTTTCCGGAGTACTAGAGTTATAGGCATGCACCATCGCAACCAGCTTGAGTGCTCTTCTGAAGAAGACCTCTTGAGTGGCCATTTAGGAGCCAATAGTATGTACTCAAAAGAAACAACTAGTGCTTTAGAACCACTCTAAAGTGGCAGAGTATCCTAATACCTGCCTTTCTCCTCCTTCCATTGACACTTGTGCTCCCCACCCACAGGTCAATAGCTCTGTGTGTCTGTAAAAGTTAGCAACAGGTTAAAGGAGATATGCATGTGTCTTTTATTATTGCTGCTATGTTACAAGCCAATGAGTATTACCAAGTTAAAAGTAGTGTGACTGATCCTTCAGTATTTCCCAACAATGAGAGTTTTCTCAGGACATAAAATTGACAACGCTAACATTGAGATAGTTCCAGGAAAACTGGGATGATTGGTCACCTTAAGGTTGACAAAGTCAACTGAATCAAATGGCATTAGTTGATATTACTGTTCATTTCCTTTGATTTGTTAAAAGCAGAAATTAATACTTTCCTTAAAATAGTTTTTAAAACCTTTATAATAAATCAACAATGCCCTGAAAGCAGAGACATATCCTGTTTCAGTCATTAGCTTCAGACCTTCATTGTACAAAAAGGAAGGTGATAACAAGGAGTTGAAATCATAAGATTTTTCGTTGTTGCTGCAAACTCTCTCAAAAGAAATATTCCTAATACACCATATGGTGTTTCATAAATGTTACAAAATCCACTCAATTCAACCTCAGTAACCATGAGAGCCATATACAAATAGGGATTAACACCTTTTATGGTATCTATCCACATATGAACTTGTCCAATAAAATGTGCCACCAGCAGCTTTAGGTAAATGGGCATGGAGAGATAGGGGTGAATAAAGACCACCACAAAGGCAACTTTTGTAATCCAACAATAGCGAACTGTTGTATGGATAAGACAAATAATAACAGACACTACTAGTGGGTTTCTTTCCTAGTATTATCATTTTGTCTTTAGCAATTATTTTAACATGTATCTTAAAAGGATTTTGAGCACAAAGACACTTTTGAATACAACATCAGAGGCACTATCAGAGCAGGAGGTCTACTACTAAAATGGGAACTGTAGCAATTGCCCGTGCCAGGAAGAGAGAGAGGTTAAGGAACCCTGAGATGGAAGAACTGAAAGGCGAGGAGAAGCATGTGGCCCTCACTGTTCCGGAGAGGCAGAAAGATGCTGGCCCAAATAACATCCTCATCACACACTCCAAACAAATATAGTGAGAGAGACTGACTGTGAAGCTGACATCTTTCTTGAAATAGTAGCAGGGTCCCAACATCTTCCTTGAAATAGTAGTAGAGTCAAAGAACTTTCGTTTTTAATCAGGCCACCTATGTTTAGATAAGGCAGACTGTAAGATTTCATCTAGTCTTTCAAAAGAGAAACTACTACATTGTTTGACTCTTTTGATATGGAAGGGAAAAAAGCAGGATTTTTGACTAATAAATTAGCAGAAAATTTTGCAAAAAATACTTTAATTTTACTTAAGAATTATATTTTCCCCATTCTCATTCAGATCTCAAATTCAGCAGCACATATAATAGAAACAATATTTCATATAAGGAAAGAAATTTCTATGTAAGTTACAGTCTTTGACCTTGGTTCTTTTATAACATTTGTGTGAGAGGTTTTCATTGGTTGGTTGGTTGATTTGGTTGGTTGGTTGGTTTGCTGGCTTTGCCACTGTGAAAGATTCTAACTCTAGTCAAGAGATGAAACAACAAAGGTGTGTTTGAAGTCAAAAGGCAGGATTATCTGAGTCTTCACTGAACAAGGCAGGAAGGAATACTCAAGAAAGGAAAACAAAAGGGCAGAAGGTACCAGCAAATTTACATGAAAAAGAATCATATTATAAATAGTAGCCAAGAAAGTGATCAATATATACTGAGTACTATGACCTAGATTTTAGCAACAACCGTACGCAGAAAATAAATAATGGTAGACGGTTACTGAACACCAGAATGACCAACTGTCCATCTGCACTGACTGATGGGTCTTTCAGAGTGAAGAAATCTCAGTGCTGGAATTTGGGGCTACAGTCTAGTGCAGTGGTGCATACCTATAATCAGAACACTCAGGAGACTGAGGCAGGAGGATTGCTTTGGGTTCAAGACCAGCCTACGCTACTCAGTGAGTTGAAGGCCAGCTGAAACAACATAGTAAGACCCTCTCTCAAAAAATCACCCCCCAAAAACACCAAAATGGAGCTGTAAGGGTAACTCCAAGGGTGAAATGGGTTTAGTACACTGGAAATGCTTAGCGTGTGGTACAACACAGACCCTTTATTTTTTTCCAGTTTCCATAAGATTTTCCTGGTTTTATTATTAAAATTTCCCTAGCTGACTTTCAATAAGCATATGCTTATCTAAAGCTTATAACAGCTCTGGGAGATTTAAAAAAAATATTTACTATTATCCTATATTATATTTGATATAAGAGATACAGATATTTTAAGTAACTGCCTATTGTCACACTGGCACATGGATAAGCAAAGCGAGTTGAACCGATTCTCTCCCTCTGTGATTATACACTTTCCCATAGCAAGACACTGCCTCCCAGTTAAGGACAAAGGTGCTAGTGTCAGGAGAGACAAGACCAGGGCACATCCCTAGCTAACACATGGATGACTTGGTTACTAGTAGCTGGTGTATTAACAGGCACAGGTGTCAGTAAATTTTGGGGAGCCCATTTGTAAAACTTGAAGGTGCCTAACATGTTGAAGACATCAATGTCACCAGAAGTCCAGGAATGATCTTAAGTTTTAATACTGAGCCTTTCACAGCGGATGCTGTACAGGGTTATAACTAGGCATAAAGTAATGTTATAATAAACTATTGATGACTTATTCAAAAATTATTACCAAGACCAAGCAAATCTAACTTAATTTTTTTTTCTTTTAGCAACTAATCAAATATTTCTATCTTCCTTTGGAAAATATTCTGATTTAAATTTATTTAAAAATCCATAAAAATTGTCCTCTCTGCTTACTGACCTAATGGTGCCAGGGTAATTGTTATAAACCAACAGCAATCATCTGTACCTTGGATGAGATCTGTAATTCAAAAGCAGAAGCCACAAATAATCATTCCTTTTCCATATACTTCATGCCAGCACTGCTACAATGCTATATGCAATTTAGGCATGGGGCAGAATGCTCATTGGAGAAACAACATGATTTGTGTTGTTACATGATTTGAAAACCAACAAATGAGGACATTTTGCAGTGATTAGAAAACTAAAATAAAGTAGTGTTAAATTGTTGATTCCCTTGTAGTAGTTTAACAACCTGGGTCTACTGTCTTCTTTTTAACTGACCACACTTTTAAATAGGAATAAGAATAATGCAGTGAAGATGGCTAGTATACCTTCTGTGTGACAAGCGGAGAGAAACCACAGCTGAAACACTCAAGTGTGCAAGTTCACATGTATGTGTAACATGAACAGGAGATACTGTTACACAACAGATTATATGTACGCCTTAAAAAATATCTTCCTTCTGCTATGACAAGGTAACTTCTCAGATTTTATGGACTGAAAATCTTTGGAAGTAATCACTTGGTTTTTTAAAAAAGTATGTAGTTTTGGTGACACATTTCTTTTTTATAAAAATAATACTGATAACGCACACTAATTGTCTAACTACGATTTATCAAATGTCCAGTTTTATCAGCTCTATATAGGTAAAGTGAAATGTTTACCAGTGAATTTTGGATTTCTAAATATTCTATTGTGTGGTTGATTTCTTTAAAGAAACCTTAACACAAGTAATTTCCTGCAAAGAGACTTCTGTTATTTATGTTGTATATCATTAAGGTTTTACTTCCATCTTCTAAATTTTCCCGAGATTAAATATTTGACTTTTATGAGGCCACTAAAATAACAAGAATGTGTCACTTTCATTTTGGATCTGGAAACATCATATGCTTACAATTTAATCAGCCTGAGTGTTGACAAAAAAGGTTTCATCTGTTAAAGAAATCAGCTTGATAAAAGTCACACTCTTGAAAAATCTCTTTTAAAACCAGACAGCTTTTCACCTTGCCTCTCAAAGCTGATGACCAAGTTTCCATCCTACTTATAAATGTGTGCTCCTTGTCCAAGAGGAATGGAGAATGCTGAGGAGCAACTCAATCAAATGAAGGTTATTTTCTACTGAAGAAATGCAAATGGCTAAAATTCCCAGACTGAACGATAAAATGGAAAGCAAGAAGAATTGCTACTGACACCCAACTACCCATCACTAAGACTTCTAGGAATTAAATTAGAAAATGTGAGCACAACATTCAGCAATGCATCTGGTTCATCACAGGTGCCAGCAAGCAGTAGCTTTTGTCATTAATCTCAGTATTAGCCATACTCCATGGCTAGTTTGGTAGAATAAGGAACTGTGTCCTAAACAGGCTAAAATATTGCATCTCAGTCTTATTCATAAGACATGAGGCACTTAATTTTAAACCTTGATTCCTAAACCATAAAAGCAAAAAATAAGGAAACAAAGTTAAGTCTGCTTACAGACTACTTATGAAGATCTAATTGTTAAATGAAAATACAAAGAAAGGAGGCAGGAAGGAAAGGAGGGAAAAAAAGAAAAAAACAAAGAGTCCAACAAATTCTTTCTGCTTAATAGGAACTGAACAAATGTTTATTGAAGGAAAACAATTTAATTTTTCATATTCAGGACATATGCTTTCATTGGAACAAGCAAATAGGCACACATATACATGTATGTATATAAAATATTTTGAGAACTTCCAATTATTCCCACTTTTAACTGTATGAAAAATAGACCAGACATTCTTAACATTTCAGGAGATGTCTTCAAAGAAAAAAGCATCAAAAAAATTTTCTCAATCTGGATTCTTATGAAGTGAGATTTTTAGGACATAAGCAAAGTAAGTCAGTGTAGATATTATTTATTTCATCACAAATATTGCATAACACAAAGTAAATAGCTACTGAATTTGGTACTTAACATAACCAAC
Source organism: Dolichotis patagonum (assembly GCA_004027295.1). NCBI lineage: Eukaryota > Metazoa > Chordata > Mammalia > Rodentia > Caviidae > Dolichotis > Dolichotis patagonum. The sequence continues at coordinate 9,531 of PVJX010001674.1, forward strand.
AGTTAAATTCTCCATATACTTTCTGTCAATCATCATAATAATCCTTTTAAAGTAAGTCATTCCATCTCCACTTTATAGGTAACAAAACCTAAATTTCCAGAAGTTGAATAAATATTTTGGTCCTAGAGGAAGTACATAGATTAAGGATTGAGCCTCTAAAATCAAACTTTATAGACTCAAATCTTGACCTCTGATCTTGAGCCAGTTGTTAACTCTCTACTCTGGTTTTTAATTATTTCATTTGTAAAACAGGAAACATCATTGCATTTTACAGGACCATTTCCACGTTTAAATGCACACAAAGTGCGAAGAGCTCTGTATTACCGTCGCTTCTTGACATACCTTAGTTGTTATTATTGGTATAGCTTCGAAATCTGGGGTAGCAAAGTCTATATTACTTTTAAATTGTCTTTCCAGAAGGCAAAAAAAAAATTGCTTGGTCAATGTATAACTAAGTTAAGGGACTGAGACTCTTAACAACAGAAATCCCTCAAATCTATGTAATGCTTTCACACAATTCCACTCATTTGATCCTAATTCTGCCTAAGGCTGGGTCAGTGCTAACAAGACTGTAGAGGCCTTGGACCTGGGACTTAAGGCTTAAAGTCTTATGATCTTTCTCCTAATAGAAGAAAACATTCTGGAATTTATTGTTTGGCTCTAATAGCACATCAGAAAAATAAATGGCTGAAAAAATGTAACATTTAGTTGTATATCCAGATGTATCAGTTAGCAGGAGGCTCAACATCTGGCTGATTAATCAGACACAGCATTTTAGTTGTTATGTTTTTGGGGTTTTTTTTTAACTCTGACACTGGGAAACATGTCAGATATGATTGATGTGAAACAGAAGAAAGGAAAGCATACAGAAGGAGCTGTTAACAAGAAAAATACTTTGCTAAATAAAAGATGGCATGGACTCTGCTATCATCACCTGCACCAGCAATTTATTTGTAACCAACATCAATAGCCCTACTGGGGAATACAATCTCACTTAACTTGTTCTACCATTTTGACACCTCCAACTGAGAAATGTACTTTAAAATAAAGATTCATGGAGCTAATATCCTTCTTGCTTCATACTATTAAAGCACATATTGCTCTCCCAGCTTGGAGGAGTTTGAAAGTCTGCATACATAAATGAACACACAGATACTACTTGATATAAATATCACCCAGCTTTTAGTGATACCAGTGCTGGAGAATACAAAGGGCAAATATGTAGTCTGAATTAAATATCTTAGGATAATAAACAGTAGTCATAATGGGTGTTTTTTCTATAACTCTAGAAATAACCAGTTTCCCTTGAGAGATAATAACAGAACTGATCACAATGATTATCATGCTACGGAAAGTGGGGTTTGTAAGCACCTGCCCTTTTCCAGGCATTTAGCTAAGCATGTGTAATGCCAACCCTGTGAGGCATGTGCTCTTAATACTCCACTTTTTTAGATGAAAAAACAGAGGCTAAGAGCTGTAAGTGATTTTCTCATTGTCCATTCTACCATGACCTTGCATTTCCACTTGCCAACTTATAAAAAATTTCACTAAAGGGTCATAGATAGAAAGAGGTTGTTTTTAATGTGAAAATATCATAGAATTTTAACCTGGAAAAGATCTTTAGAGAGCAATTCATCCAACCCTGGCATTTATAGTTGATAAAATCAAAGTACACGGGGTCATGATTTGTTTGAAATTATTTATTTTACCAGAAGAGAATAAGAAATTCCCAACATTTCTTTCTGCCAACATAGTATTTCATAAATGTCCAGTTAAATGTGAATGCCCTTTGCAAAAGTAAAGAGATTCATTATGACTCATTATTAAATTGTCAAGGGTTAGCTTGTCCAATCAGACAAGGAGGATTTGATGGGGAAATCTGACACCCGGGAGGTCTTCAGGAGAGGCCACAAAGAACCTTACTCAAGAATATCGGCTCTTCAGTGAGATCTGGGTTGAAATTCTGGATTCAGCGTTTATTACTGGATGACACTGAGGAAGTAATTTACCCTCAGAAGGCCTCAGTTTCTTTTGCAACTTGTGGATTATGATAGTACTGATAGGAAAGAGTTGATATGAGCATAAACATTTTAAAGAGTGTTGTGTAGCATGTGGAATTTTCTTAAGTAACTCGGTGCCATCTGAGAGAGAGGAGAGGAGGGTTGGAAGGAAGGTTTGGGATACAGTAGGACTTTGTGAAGGACCAAAGGGTTAGTAGAATCATAAACTCAGAGAAAGATACCTCTGACATATCATGTGGTTAGGGAAAACCCTGATGCTAACTAAACTCAATTCCTTACTCCTTATTAATTATTAAGTATTCAAAAAATCAACAAAATAGTCTCTTGATTTTTACCACTAAAAACCTACCAAAACAAGACACACACCCTTTCTGCCACCACCAAAGATTGATCTTTGCTGGGTCACACATGCTCACAAACTGCAGTATGCAGAATGGAGAGTTTATGGACTTCAATATAAAATGACAAATCTGATGGATCACCTTTGGTCCAGATGCAAGCTAGTCCAAGATAAATCTCCATGATGTATTCACTTTGCCATTTTATAACTCAAACACCAGAGTCCCTTGGCAGAACAGACGCTATTTGATTCAATTCCTATAAATTTTAGTTCCTTGCCCTTGGCTTATTTAACATTCAGGATCAGACTTAGCAAGCTATGTGACATGCTCTCACCATTACAATGAAAGAAGGAATATCTTTTAAAAAAGATATTTAAGGAAATCAGTTCTCTAAATCAGAGTGCACTTGAATTGTTGACTAGAACACTGGTGGAAAACCTATGGCACGTGTGCGGCAGCAAATCTAAAAGGTTCCCCATCTCCGGATTATAAAATGCTTTGATAAAACTCTGCTAAAACTCAGAATATGTTTGCATTCCATATCCAGCAATTCAGTGAAAACAGTTAAGGCAAATTCTGTAGATCTTACTATCTTGCTATTGGGGAAACTTTTTATACAGTATTTTCATATGAAATCATAATTGTAATTTATGCTCATTCAGATAATGATAACTAATGATTTGCCACATCAAACAACATAAGTAAACCCATAAAAATTGGCCTTATTGATCAACCATTTTCAATTAAATTAAAAGCAGAATTAATTAATTCCATCAGGGCAGTGAATGATACAAAACAGTTTCTTAAGGTTGTTTGATGACCAGGTGGAGAAATCACATTTTGAAATACATTGAATCAGACAGTAGTTTGATGCAAAAACTTCAGTAATTGATAATATAGAAGTTTAAGGAGTTCTGTGTACTTTGTACAAATATGAGTTTACAAACACATGTGAATGATACAATAATAATTGCTTGTTTCCACATTTTGGTAATTGATGTAGTTTAAGTGATAAATTAAGAAGATTAACTATAGAACTAACTTCCAGAAATATGCCTAATTTAGGAAATTTCAGCTCTCTGTTATCTACTTCTTATCTAAATTAAAGTAAAATACCTTTTGGTGCTTTAACTGGTAATGAAGCATTGGGAGAGAAAAGTCTACCTCCACCACTAGCTGAATCAGAGTGAACTGCATAATTATAAATCCAAGACAACATCTTTTTATGAGTGGGTAACTCCAATACATTAGAAAGATCTTGTGGCTTTGTTGACAAGGATGGATAAACTGCACTGCAGTACCTACCAAGAAGATGAAAGTTGTAGGATTAATGGAATGAGGAATCACAAAGGTTATGGAAAGTTTAAAAAAAAATCATGTACGGAGAGAAAATGTAATTAGAAAATTATATATTTGGGTTTAATTCAAATTTAAAGCCTAGATACGGGCTAGGACATGAATGACAAATTTCATTGTGATGTCACTCTCAAAAGTTGTGAATGGTATTAACTTGGAAAAATATGCTCAAGAATGTCTTCCAAATATTTCTAAAATGCTGGGAATGTAGCTCGGTGGCACGGCATTTTCCTGGCAAGCTCAAAGCCCTGAGTTCGATTCCTAGCACACGCACAGACACACTCCCACACACCCCCACACACAAAACTTCAAATATTTGTAAAATGTATTGAAGTAGATGTGATGTGACTTTTAAAAACACATATAAATCAAGACTTGCAACCCTTTATTCCTCACCATTCTTGTCACAATTTCTGTGCCACCTTCAAGGAGGATTCAAAATATGTTGAGAAGAGAAATATTGCCTCTTTCTAAAGACCTTTCCAGATAATTGCCAAAAACCCATGGAAAGTGACACTGAATAATCAGTTTACCACACAGTCTAATGAGAGCCTTTCTTGTAACTGAATCAAATTAATACTTTGTTAAGACATTACGTATTACTTTTTAATTTCATTTTTTAAACTTCTCTAAATTAAAAGCCACATGTTTTCAAGAAAACTTAAAAATAACTACAGGCAGATTATTATTTTCTTATTCTCAGAAAATATATCTTGGATTTCCTTATGAGAGGCAGGAATGGTGATGACTGCCCTTCCTTTCCTTCTCTGTACCCATCAAAATATAATTTAATATATTTTTCTCATAACTCCTTAAGATGTTGCGTGATGCACACACTCACTTCCCATTTGTCTATGGTCCTAAATCATTTTCAGTACACTAACTCAGTGGCATTTTATGTTATTGAAAGCCCTTTTTATTGGAGGTGTTACCTTAAGATGTAGGTGACAAAGTGATAAACAAATAATAAAAAGAAACAGATCTCATGGATTTTTCCACTGAAGCTGGGAAACATATACTACCCTTATTCATGAGTTATCAAATAAAGTCGTGTATCCATATAAATGAATTAACAAAAAAAAATGGTTTCAGTCAGGGTAATTGAGCCAAATTTCTTCTTAGAGGTGAGATGTCAGCCACTGACAGAGAAAAAGTATATTTCACATAGAAACAAAGGCAAGTTCTAAGATACTGTATTAGTTAGGGTTCCCAGCAGAGACATAATCCCTCAAACCCACAGTTTAAAGGAGGAGAGCCTTTACTTGGTTCACAGAGTGAGAGGGCTCAGTTTGTGGTCATTTGGCTCCAAGGCAGAAGCATCATGGCGGATGAGGTAAGGCTGAACAATGGTCTTAGTTCATGAAGGTTGGAAAGCAGAGCCAGGGAAACAGAACCAGAGAGAAATGGGAGAAGGACCAGATGTAGACCTCAAAGTCCAGCCTCCTTGAGCAACCAGAAACCCCCAGAAGTGTGCCTTCCTAATATTCTCTGTGGTCCCCAAGCCAATCAAGTTGACAAAATTAAACTTAACTGCCACAGATATAATAAACAGGAAGGTTGATGTGATCAGAGGGTGCTGACCCCATGAGAACTAAAAGCACATGAGAACTGAGGTTAGGACATTGCTTAGACTATGTAAAGGCTTCCAGACAAAAACAAAAAGGTTTATCCTATTTTATTTTTTTCCTTCAAGTACTCTGGGACACCATGAGACTTTTTTGTTGGCAAGGAAGGATCTCGTGATATGTTTCACATTTTAAGTGGTGACCTGGAAATCTTGAGAAGAACAAACTACTACAAGGCAAAAACGTGGAAGCAGGAAGGTCAATTAGGGAGATATAGTAGTAGTCTAAGTAAGAAACGATGGTGGACTTTTCTAGGCTGACGTAGACAAAACTAGACATTTGACACTAAATTTGCAATTTATGTGAAGATAGAGCAAATTGATCATGATGATGGATAACACACACAAAAAAATCTAATTCATGTCATCAATCTTTTTTCTGAAACCTAATTATAATTACCCTGAGGCCAGAAACTGCATCAGAAGTTTTTCATATTACCTGATGATGAGAACAGAAATATTGATAGCCATCAATATTTGTACCCCTATCCTCCTAAGACAAATCATTTAACCTGTATTTGAAACCTTAATGTAAAAGTGGAGCTACATTTTCCCATCTACTATGTGAATCTGAATTTTTCTAAAAATATTTGAAACACAAAAGTGTGTTCAATCTCTACAAAGCAAGTTATACACATTTTCTTTCAATACTCAGTCTTTTCCTTTCTGTTGAGTCACAGGAGTTGCTAGGCAAAGATTTTAACTAATAATCCCTTAGGGGTTTTTTTTGTTTTGTTTTGTTTTGTTTTTTTGTGCCGGGGATCAAACTCATGACCTCAAGCTTGCCAGGCAGGCTCTTATGCTGCTGAGCTAAATCCCCAGTCCAATCCCTTAGGTTTTACAAAACCTACAAATACTCATTCAGTAGAGGGATTTAAAGAAACAGGAAAAGTGTAGATAAATTAGAAATATTTGCTTGTCTTCTTAATGAATAAATGACACATATGTTAAAAAGAATTATGAAAATATATTTGATAAAACCCATAAGATTCTTCTTCATGGAGATTATACTCAATATGATATAATCAAATATTTTTCTTCTTTTATAACATCAAATCTCCATACCTATAAAAATCTTATCCCAGCAAAGTTCATTTCTGGATCGTAAATGACTCACATAATCCTTAAGTATTTCTTTCAATTATTTTGTTAAATATTTTCCTGATACACTTTGTTTAAGAAAATGTTCTATTATTAAGCTTTTATTAAGAGGAATGTTTCAGCTTAGAAAAGAGAATTTTTCCATAAGCATTTTAAATTAAAAAGACAGCCTTTGAATCAGAGGTTACTTTCAGGGTTTGAACGTGTTTTATATTGTTACCATATCTAATGAACATGACAAATTTTGTTGTAACAGAAAAGTTGATGTATAATTGTTTTAATTGGTTTTGGGTCCATTCATGGCACAGAGTTTAATATAACAAATAACTGTAGGGGAAAACATTTAACATATTATTTTAGTTCTTTCATGAAAATAATTGATGACAATATTTTTTACAATATTAAGGGAAATTCACAAGTATTGGGGAAATCCTTTTTCTCCTATCAACAATAGACGACAAAGATTTGGTAAAGCAAGAAGGCATTAAGCATATAGATGTATGAATAATACTGACCACCCAGAGGCACATGCCCCTTGAAGTAAGAAAGTCTGCTTCCTGTGTCTCTCACTCCCTTCCCTGGCCTGAGCAGGGTCATGGCTTGGTGGTCTAGGGCTTCTCCATGAATGGCTGAGCCCTGGCAGGCTCTGAGGTCAAGCAGACAGGTGTCACAATGCCAGCTATTTCACTAAAAGGCATTTTACTGCAGAGCTTTCATCTGTAGGATAGAGATAACAATACTTGCCTGTGGGGTTGATAAGTCTTGAATGTCATGTAAATAAAGTATCAAACAGAAAAGGCACTCAGGGAAGGCTGGATTATTAGACACATTCCCTTCCCTTCTCAGAATTTAATTCTCCTAATTTCCACATAAGGGTCTATGAAATTCTGAGGTTACCCTAGCTCCAAGGCAGAATAGATGCTCTAATACCTGCTCTATCTAAATCAACAGTGCCTCTCTGTCTCTGTCTCTCTCTCACTCTCTCTCTCTTACCTTTTTCAGGACTGTCCTGAGCCCGTCGAATTTTAGTGAATTTCAAAATGATTTTTTTGGCATTTGATGAGATTAAGTCTCTTTCACTTTGACATAGAATAAAATGGGAAAGTAAATATGTCACTAAGAATTGCTGCTGGTCACCATCTGAGACATGGGAGCATTCTGTCCCAATGAATCAACCTCTGATAGATCCAGAAAAGGAAGAAAGAGTAAGAAACACTGCTCCAGCTGACAGCTTTGTACCCTGCATCAAATCTCATGTGAAGTGAGCCTGGCTCCTTGTTTTGGTTACTCTAGTCAGTAACTTGTTTTGTTTTTGATTTGGGCAATTTAAGTCAGATTTGCTGTTCTTTGTACTCCGAAGCATCCTAATACAGTTATAGAAATATGGACAATAACAAAACTTAAGAGGACAGAACTCCAAAGGGGTCCCACTGGAAGTGACTAGAAATTCTGCTATTAGGTTTTAAATGTTTAGATTCCAGATGCCCTGGCAATGGGACATAAGAGCCAGATCCTCTTCTTAGTAAGAAACAAAATGTGCTTCGGCACACACATAAAAATCTTTACCTATGATTTCAGGTAGTTTTGGAATGCTTCTGAAGCCCTTTGGGATAATAGAATTTGTCATAAAGGGAAGTAATGTATTTGATTCAGAAATGTGGTTAGATTCAAATATTGGAAGAGCAAGCCTGGGGTCACAACTGTGATGTTGGTTGGTGGGATACCATCTACATTTGTCCACCTTTTAAGATTTTTTTCAATCCAGTATCACATAGGCTGGGCCTGGCTCTAAAATCATTTCCTCCAATGTCTCTGCATCATAGAACAAGCAATAATCAAGTTAATGAATGTCATGGTTTATGTCAGTGGCCCCCAAGCCTCATGCCTTTGCATTATGCATTTGTGATTGATTCATTGTCTAGTGCTTGGATTGGGGGTGTCAGTGCTACACCCTCCTAAGGGGTGGAGCCAGGATGTGATGTAATGGCAGGAAGAAGGGGTGTCTCGCTCTCTCTTGCCAGTTTCCGCCTTGCTGTTTGCAACCGCCATGAACTGCGGCCCCGCCATGCCACCCTGCCTTGGAGCCAACTGAGTATGGACTGAAACCTCCAAAAACTGTAAGAAATAAAGCTTTCCTTTCCCAACTTTGGGCATCAGGTATTTTGTCTCAGCGACGAATAAAAGTAACTAAGACAATGAACTTTAAAAACTGATGGGAAAACAATTACTCAAGGAATTAAACTGTTCCCCACACATAATCCTCCACCAATACACCCATGCCCAGCTGTGCTGATGACTTGATCACAGGGAAATGTTAAAGATTTCCTTTTCACTTAGGCAAGAGAATGCGTAACATCTAGACAAAATCCCTTTGACTATAGCTTCTAAAGATATGCTCTAAATATCAAGAAGTCTCATTAATGCTAACATCAGATTTCCATTTTGATTACATTAAAAATCCTCCTATCTTATGTTTGAGCTTAACTTTGCTTTACAACTTGTTATGTCATTGTCCTATTTGATTACCTTTTGTCAGTTGGTTGGCTCTGCCATATAGACTGAAGAAGCTTACTTGGACTTCTTCTCAAGGCTACCTGAAGGGATATCCTTTACAGTAACAGAATGAATAACATTACACTCAGCTATACCTTTAGACCTGTAACCATAAGTGCAGTTATCAACCCCCTATTTGGGTAACAACTAACCTTATTCTCTAAATTTGAAATTTCACTGTCTTTAGATGGTCACCCTATGCAGCCTTCTCTCAAATAAATGCTTCTTAATGCAGCAGGGCTCTTCAAACTGTAGCATGTGCATTGAAAGGTCTTGTTAAAGTATAGATTCTTATTCAGTGGATCTGCATTTCAAGTCTACTTCCCAGGGTGGGAGGCTGACACCACCTTTCTACAGATCACATTCAAATGGCAAAGACATGCAGGATTTGCAGCATAATGTGGTACGATTTGCCTTGCCCACAACTTAACTTCCTCACCAGGGACCAGCAACACGTGCTCATTAAGAGCTTGGCAATTTACTCTTGCTACTGATGGGGATTACCCTGGGTGCTAATTAAGCAGTGAAGCATTTTACTGTCCTACCTGTAAAAGCTGAAAATGTAGATGCAATGCACACTGTGCATCTGATGGGTCCTAATGCACCTAATTGTGTAACAATATACCAAAAGCTTCACAGGCGAACCCCTGGTAGCTGAATAACACCCAAGATCCAGATCCCCTCAATCATCTGTAGAGACCTATTGTTGGAACCTACCAAGATATTGCTCCCATTAAGCCTCTTGAATTGCATTAGAACAACTCTCATTTTAATCTGTTGTCTCTGCAGCCACATACTTCACTTCCATATAACATGACTTTGAAATTTCTGTGGTTTAAGCATATAAAATGTTAAAATCAAAAGACTTGTATCTCAATAGATGAGGGCATTAAGAGAGCTAAAAGATCTTCCAACTACCAAAATAGTAGAATTCAACTGGGTCTAAAGAAAAAGAAAATATCACTAAAGGGTGTATGGTACGTAAAAGATATACAATGTCCAATGCCTAATTTCACATGGTATCTTTCAGTGATCTCGAAATACTATTTACTGGTATAACCTCATCTTCATAATAACATTATGAGGTCAGAACCTACTAATAGATATAGATATTACTAGTATAATGTTTCTTGAAAATCCACACCATGTTTTATTATTAGTAAGGAAATTAGATGGACTAAGTTTTCCTTCACAGCCCCATCCAGAAATCTCTCTGTCTCTCTATCTTTCTCTGCCTCTGCCTCTCTTTCTCTCTCTCCTACTTTCTCTCTCTCTCTCTCTCTTACACACACACACACACACACACACACACACAGTAGCTCCAATTCATAGGTCAAACCAGAAAGCTGCAACATGGCAAACTAAAATCATTCCTTATCTCTACAGCTATTGCTCACAGACAAAATAATACAGTGAGGATAACCTAATGCTGTGCTGTGAAAATAGCTTCTCCAAACAGGACACATGAAAATATTTCAGTGAGAATTGCAAAGACCTCCTCCAAAGAGCTGTTTCTAATGGCTTCACAGGACAGATTACATATAAAAATAAATGAGGACATCATTTACCAGCACTACTAATTATCTGCAGTTTACATATATTATCACACTTAATTTGTATAGTGACCTTTAAGTATGATCATCCCAATGTCTTAGGTGAAATTGGAAGGTTAAAAAAAATCAAACAAATCAACAAACAAAAGAACAACAGATAACTTTCTCATGTCACAGGGCTAGAAAATGGAATTACCTAGAGTAGACTCTAGATCTGAATTCTCCAAAGCCCTTGCCTGTCATGCTTCTCAAACTTCAAAACACAAGCAATCATCTTGGGAGCTGGTTAAAAATACAAGTTCTAATTCAGTAGATCTAAGGTAGAACCTGATAATACGCATTACTAATAAGGTCTCAGAGGATGCTGGTGCTGACACTCTAAGGGACATACTTCCAATTGCAAGGCACTAGAAAATGCACTTTAACAGTGTTTCTCAAAGTGTGGTCCCTGGACCAGCAGGGTCAGCACCTCCTCTCAACTTGTTAGAAATACAAATTTTCAGGTTTTACCTGTTACCTAGTTGGTTGGATTAGTGCCCAGTCCCAGTAATACATGCCTTAAAACTTCCCAGAATTCTAATGTATATTCAAGTTTAAAAACCCACAGTTAATGTATAACTTCCCTACATATGTTAACAATTTACTTCTATATTGCCTGAAAAATGATTCTTAGTTGACTAAATATGATTTTATGATTTCCTGAAATTTTTCACTGTATTATTCACTAGAAAGTTGTCTGTTTCAAGAAAAGCCATGACCATGAAGGTAACCTTGGAGTAGTACTTCATCGTAAGCTGTGGTGTATGATCCCAGAGAGAGCTCTCTGGGGGTATGGGGTGGCCCTCATTTCATTAATTTCTCCCCTCCTAAATGGGTAGGATTTTTTCTTTTTTAAATGGATCTCACTATTGTATAGTCAGACCATTTCTCTTTCCCTTTTCACTGTGATTTGTAAAATGATAGTTTCACATTTTCATCCTAAACAGTGACTAAGAAATAAGCATTTTCTCTTAATTTGTGAAGAAACATATCAAGTAATTAGCAAACACAAAAATGATAGTTATCTTAGATCTCCAGTTGGGATGAGTAGCGAGACTCAGGAAAACTATTGTACTTGAAAGACTCAGCTAAATGAAAATGAAAGATCTTAATTGGATTCATCTAAATAATAACACAAGCTTCTACCATCGAATTTCTCATAATAACTGATAAAATAATTGCACTGAGTATGCACTTCACATGAATTATTTCATTTAATCAGTACAGAAGTACCATAAAGCATGTGTTACTTTATTCCCATTTTAAACATTATTTAACATGCTTAGAGAAGATAAATAAGTTGCCCAAGCTCATATAGTTAGCAAAACTGAGAGTTAAGATTTCAACTCAGATTCTAAAGCCTGACTTTTCAATTTATATGATACTATCTCTAATAATTATATCACAGACATGCATAATTGTATAGATGATATATGAAATACTCTTCATGGTACCACAGATCTAAATCTCTCCCCTGAAGACCATTGCAAAGCCCAAACTAATCCTCTCTGTAGTGTAAGAGTCTTGGGAGGACTTTGGATTTCTCTTTCTCCTCATGCCTTTCATTTTACCCTAACATTTCCTGTCACATGTGCACTGGCTGCATGGACCCATGTGAGAGCTTGATAATTGTACACTACTTCATTCTTCTGAGTCTTTTTACTCTTCTTACATGTGAAGATCAGATAAAGGTTGATCACACAGACAGCTATTGCTACAGCTCTCTGAGTATTTTGGGCACTCAGTCTGAAGCAGCACAGAGAAAATGAGAGAGATAAGAAGGAGACAAAGGAGGAGGGCTTTAACATGGGGATGGGAGAGTTTCATAGGGGTGCAGCAGCTCTCAACAAGAGGAAAGAAGTGAGGCTACTTTTATCAGTTTTGGCTGGGGGAGGAGTTTGGGAGCTGGACAAAATGGCATATCAACTGCTGATTTGAAGGAGTGTCTGCCTGTGAAACAGGAAACAGAAAGATTTACTGGGGGTTGGGGGTGGAGGCTTGGTTGGTTATAGTCTTGGGATTGGAGAGAGCTTGGTACACAGGCACAGATGCAAAAAGGGAGCTGAAGATTTATCTCTGGAATGAGAAGGCGAACATACAAGTTACTCTTTGAGAGATGCATTGTTTATCTGGGTCCCCTAATGAGCTGGGCAGATGACACCTTACAGATAGCTAAACCCCAGGCTAGCAGAACCGTTCGCTGTTTACAGCCACGTAACTGGACTCTTGGAGAATCAAGGAAGAGGTAGAAGAAGGAAATGTCTTGACCTTATCTATGTCATAGAGCAAAGCTATATTCTCCAACAGAGAAAGAACAGAACCATGAGAGTCTCATATATACCAACAAACTCCATGCTGGTCAATATAATAATCAAGAGGGAGGAGAAATTTGAGAAGTATTTTAAATGTCTTTGAATGTGAACATTTTACTTAAAGACAGAACAAGTCAGTAATAAAAAATACAAAATTTCATGTCAACAGTCACATTTCTCTAGTAGAATTATGGACAGTGAAGTTAGGTGGAAATTAATATACAGTCATTCAGGGACTGGACCTGGAGGAAGTCAGCATAGAAGGTAAGACCCATAAAAATGTAGTAATCAGGTAGTGAATCAGACAGCAAATCTGATGAGAGCCTTAAAATAGAGACACAACGGCCAGGCACATAGGCCTACTGATTAAAAAAAAGCAGCTTGTGATGATACTGTAATTAACACCAGCTAGTCCGGTGCATCCAGGTAGGTACCAGACACATAGATGGGTGACCCAAAAACATCTAGAACCATCCCTTCCCAAAAATGCCTTTGTTCTTTCTGTATACCCTTGGGACATGACTCATTTCCCTACCTAATCAATGTTAGCTAAGTGACTATAGTATAGGTTGATCGGTGTTTGACCAATGTTGTATCCACTGTGTGATTTTTCTGTATAAACTACCGCTGGCAAAAAGCCTCAATGGGAATGCATTTTGGGATCCCTCCTGGAAATCCAGGAACTATTCTTCCTCCCTTTATTTCAAATAAAATTCTCCTAACTGCCTCTCTTGGTTTGCAATTTCATTGTTCAAAGTTGTAAGAACACAAACTTGAAATATCTGACACTTGATACATTAGAGTTATTTTTCCCTATCTGCAGAGAATTATAGATTCTTTAGAATTATAACTGATCCTGTATATATTTCACAACATACCAGGATGCAAAGTAATTGTACTTATTTAGTGATAACTTAGCTGCACAAAAATTTCAGTATGGCACTACATTCTGAAGTGATTGACCTTGTAAAGCTTTGAGGAAAAAAAAATCAACTCCTGTTTTATAATCTCCAGGCACAAACATCAATCAATTATAACAGATGGAATTTTATGAAACAATGAGACTTACAATTCTTTTCTCTCCAAAATCACAATAGAAGCCAACAGAACCCAATTATATTGCACAGAACAAAGCAATATATCCATATCCCTTGCCTGAAGTCATCACTAGTGACAGGAGCCCCTGCATCTGTGTGGGACTTCCACTTAGAGTTAGTTGGTTAGCTATGAATACACATTCTCTCCAAGCCATCTGATTGGTTCAAAAAAACTTTAACGATTCTAACAAAGATGAAGATATTAAACATAGAGCTCATTATTAGTCTGAAGTCTGCCATGTTCCCTGCTGTATAATTAACTCCTTTCATTCAACGCATTTAAAATAGCATCAATGAAGAATATTTAATTACCTCTCTCCAGAAGAAGGTCCCAACTCAGATTCAGTAGCCAGTTTCACAATGAAGTCAATTTAAATTGTTATTAAAATAATGTGTTCACTAACTATAGGGGAAGCTAAAGTCCGGGACATTTAAATCTAGGGAACAGAAATTATATGGCACAATTAGAAGAAAAACATCTTCTTTAGCTTGTCATTTTTTTAAATAAAAATGTGTGAAGCATTTTAATGACTGCATATTTTCCCAAGGACTTTGAAGTAAGGAACCAAAGTCACCAAGAAAAAAAAGTGTAGTGATGAGAGAAAATACTATACCAAGACCTGTGACCAGGATGTATTCAGGGATTAAAGATGGTGGTTTATACACCAGTGTGACCTCAGAGGTATTCATAATCTATCTACTGAAATGTGACATCATAAGAATAGAAATCACCAAAGAGTCAAGAAGACAATGCCATAATTATACCTTGGGGCTGAAAGGTGTCTCAACTAGGCACAAGTGACTCCATGAGGCATCCTTTATTCAACAGGATAGGATCCTATTCAGTAAACACAACACTGGTTATCTAGTAATTTTATAGGGTGCTTGTTGTTTGACCAATCACTTTCAATTCTGTGGCCTTTGAGAAAACTGAAATGTAAGTATTCAAAAGTAAATGATGGTGAGCTTACATGAACTTCAGACATTCACAAACCACATCGCCCCTTTGCTATTTTGACAGCCAGGAAATCTGTCCAAAGAGCAGAGCCATTTGTAACTCTTCTTCCTCCCTAGCATCACTGTCACCATCACCATCACGGATGCCAACAGAGCTCCAACTGCGATAACAAAGCTTGTTTGATATTGGATAACTGTGTAGGGGTACTCTGCATTCTATGCTTCATCAAGGAAATTCCATCTCCTTTCCATGGTTGATAGACTGTGAAAGTGACCAAAGACTACTTTCATCTCCGTCTATAAGGGTGAGTACATGACCCAACACCTTTGTGGTTTCAGCACTATGGCAAGGGTGGGGGAAAATAACTGGAGTTCATGCTTTCCAGTAGTAACAACCAAAAAAAAAAAAAAAACTATCAATTACCTCCTAGGTTACTCTAGGTTTTCTGGTTCTTTTTAAAAGCTTCTTCCTTTGATCTTTGCTTTGTAAATTATTCATTAAACTGACAACTTCCTAACGCACTTGAGGTAGCCTAATCCAGGATCACTGGCCTCTAATCCTGATACAGATAGGGAATACATGAGGAGATATGCTACAGTCTTTATCCTAAAGAAGTTAATGATCAAGTTGGGTAAAAATGGTAAGCACACAAAAAAGAATAAATGATATTATTGGGAAGCCAATGCCAAGTGAGAGATAAACGGGATCATAGTTTGGGAATAACAAAGATGCAGACAACACAAAAAGGGGTGCTAGAAGTGACAGGATTGATGTTAACTAAATACATAAGAGCAGTTAGGAAGTTATAGAAGCAGGATTTAGGGGAATTAAATATATGTAACTGTATAAGCCCTTACACAAGAGTATAGCAATTCACGGTCCCCTCTAGTTGTTGTGGTGCACGTCTACAATTTCAACCCAATGGGAGGCTGAGGCAGGAGGATCACACATCTGAGCGCAACCTGAGCAACTCAGCAAGACCTTGTTTAAAAAATGAAATGAAGTGAAATGAAATGAAATGAGATGAAATGAAATGAAATGAAATGAAACTTTTAAAATCTGAGATGTAGCTCAATGCCGAAGCCCTACAATAAATCTCCAATACTGCTAAAAATCCATTTTTCTGTTAAGACAGACAGAAAGATAGATATTCCTAAAACTACTGTTTCTTAATAAAAGGAGGAAAAGGCCTACAGGATATTATACATTTTTTTTTCTCATGGTGCCTGTTAACCATGAGTACGAACACACAGAAACAAAAGAGGGACAAAGCGTAGGGGAACAGAATTCCACATTCTCCCTCACACCTGCATTGAAGAAGAAATGAATCCACTAGCTTTGGGACTGCCAAATTATTTTCCTCCAAAAATTACTTCCTTTAATGGGCAAGAACAAGAAAACAAGTAAAACAAATTATTGTTCTGTATGAGTGTATGTATTGGCACACACACGTACAGACACACACACACACACACACACACGGACGCACAACTCAGTGTTGACAAATCTCTCTTCTGTAAAGTAAAAATGCTCTAGTAAAAAATAACAGAAGAGCATATCCCCCATGGCTACAATCAACATTTTGAGGGAGCCACAGCACAGTTCTTTATATCAATTAGGACATAATTTTTTTGTTGTTTCTCACCCAGCAAAGGAGAGCGGATGAAGCCCCAGGGCAACGCAGAGTTTGGATAACCTCAGCTCTCAATCACCGCTTGGTAGGCAGGGCTGGTAGTATTGATTTAGCTCTAGGGCCATATGGCCTTAGCTCCAGTCTAATTTTAATGAACAAATAAATGAAAATTATGACCAATCGTGCTTCAATATTTTATAGCAGTTTACAAAAATTAAGGATATTATTTTATGTGTTAACTTCAAAATAAGTAATGATTCCTTATTAGGACTAAGTCACAGCTTCTGACTCTGCTAATTCATGAAGTCAATACTTAAGAAAACAGAGCCATTATACTAGTGCTGGGATGCATGTGCCGTGATCACCCTGAAACAGCAACTCTTGCCTGGAACCCTGGGGCTGGCTGCACAGTCTCCTTTCCCTCACTTTGTCTCTTTACTGGGTAAAAGGCAATCAGCTGATAGAATAATTTTTTTTCCAGTGTAAATAAGATTAGATTGAACACTGTGGCATATGTATGAATATAGTCCCAGTGCTCTGGGAGGCTGAAGCAAAAGAATTCCAAATTTGAGCACAATCTAGGCAACTTTGCTACTTTATGAGACCCTTTCAACAACAACAACAACAACAACAACAACAAAAATTAGAGAGCTTGTGATATGCCTTAGTTGAAGACTCTGAGTTCAATCACTAGCACAACAAAAATGAAACAAAAAAAATAAGAAAGAAGGAAATACAAAAGATCATACTAAATCCAAAGTTGTTTGTTCATCCACTAAGACACACACAATATGGTCCTATGTATCTCTCTGACCTCACTACCCTGCCCTGCTGCCTCACTGCTCTAGCCACCATACAGCTGTGCCTCAAAAAATCCCAGACATGTTCTTGTTCCAGGGTGATTATATCTGCTGTTCCCTTAGGTTGAAGTATTTTTCTGTATAATTATTTATTTCGCTTCCCTACCCTACTCAGATACCTGCTTCAGTGCACCTCCACAGGGAAACCGTCTCTTACCATCCTATCCTATACCCTCGCACACTCTCCACTCCTTAGCGTTTCTTCTACACGCTCATCATCATTTGGATGGGTTTAACGTTCATACCTCTAACTAAAATTCCCATTTCCAAAAAGGCAAGGAATTTGTATTGTTTTCAGCCTCATTCTCTGAGCCCTGTGCAGTGCCTAGGACACAGTGGGTGTTCAACAAATATCTGAATAAATAAAGAGCTATCCTATGTTAGAGTAGTATGTTTCTTCGGATGCCATGCAATGTTTTCCCGTTGGCACATAAAACAATCCTGGATGCACAGTCTCTGGGGGCCTAAGATGGGTACACAACATTATTCATATGTGTTTCAAAATGAGAGAAATGCAGCAAGTTGAAGAAATTAATTTAAATCTCCAATGCTCTTAAATTTCTCCATTTTTAGACTTCAATGTAATGTTCTTTGACTGCACAAGGGTGTCCCGAGATGCCTGAAAGTCTCAGAACATGAGATCCTGATAAGATTGGGACTTTTTTCTTGGGGCCACCATGGAAGTATTTCTAACAATTCCAACATCTGGAGGGGACAGCAGAGAAACAACAGTTGTTAAAGGCCAGAGGGCTTCATTTGCTAAGTGAAGGGTGGGCACATCTCCTGTCCCCTTCTTGGCCTCCTTCCATAATTCCAATTAGGCCATAAACTACTGCCTGAGGGCTCATTATCCCAGCCTTCAGAGGCCGCTCTGCAGCAGTGGGAGGAAGGGCTCCACCCACTACATCATCTTAATCAGCAACTTAGAGAACAGTGTCATATAAAACAGCAGCGACTTGAAAAAGTGCAGTAATTGCAATAGCGCTGCTAACTAACCATTCAGCTCCACTTCTGCATAATTAAGGAGGTGGTTTATGACAGATATTTGCGGCATTTAAAACATTAAAAGGAAAAATAGCAGAACGTGCCACACCATGAGCCCTAAAGCCACTGAATGGAGAGGAGAGAGAAGACATAAGCTAAACCCCCCAAAAACAGTCTTTTTTTTTTTGTACTAGAATCTCCTTCCTTCAGCGGTGTGTGATTATTTCCCCTCCTCCAGCAAAAGGAGTAGCCCAGGGGATAATTTAGCAACTGGGCTTTTGCAAAGGTAGCTGCTGTGTGCTTAAATTACCAGAGAAATGCTTTCAATTGCTCGCCTTTAGAATGAAAGCACTGCGTGGTATTTTCCCAGGATTGGAGCTTTGCACACAGCAGGAGGGTTTGGGGAAGTGCTGGCAAAGCAGGATGGGGAGGAGAGAAGGATGGTTGGTACAGATCAGACTGTAGTTTACCTACTTCAGGATACAGTGTTTGAGAACAGAGAAAAGGCTGGTCATTATGTATGTAAAGACACTCACCTCCCAGCAAGGTCTCCTGATAAAACAAACCATTCTTCTAGTCAGCTAACGTCTAGTCGCCCCCCACTGCATTCGCCACTCAAGGATGGATGCTGCTGATTTGAAAATAAAGAAGAAATCAGTCCTACTCTCACAAAGACTTCACTCTTTGGGTGGATGCCTCCCCTGAGAAGTAGAATCCAGAGTGGATGAGTAATGACTGCGATTACCAGGTGAGAGAAAACCCAGAGGAAGAAATATTTGAGTCCCTATAGAATCAGGTTCTCAGAACATAGAATGCACTCAAGTAATGTTTCCAAATGAGATGATCAATAAAGCAATAGATCAATCAAGTCATTTGTAAGAAAGGTGCTGAGTCTAGTATTGAATGATGAGTAGAAGTTAAGAGTGTCTCTCAGCAAAGGAAACAGCATAGAAAAAGGTGTGTAAGTTCACAAGGTTGAGGTCTCAGAATCACTGGGTATGGGTTGGGGCCAACACTATATACTAGTATGTAGAAGAAAATGACAGGACATGCCAATTTTTAAGGAGAATTCTGTATGCTGGACAATGAATGAATGAATGAATGAATGAATGAATGAATGAAGAGGTCAAAAGCAAGCAAACCAGTTAGAAACTTTCATTATAAGAAGAGATAGACAATGTTGGGTCCTATAATTAAGGTCTCTTTCAGCAAATCTGTTCGGAGTTCTACAGATTCTTACGTCATTAACACATGTCCACCCAGGTAAATTAAACACAACGGAATTCAGCCATACAGATAAGGAGCAAAACCAAAGCCATACCAATCTGTTTTTCTCTAAAATACACATACGCTTTCCTGTCTAATCAGTACATTCCCTCATTGGAGAATATAATGGAACACAAGTGGTATCTCCCTGAATTAATGAAATCAACAAATCTCTACAATGATTGGAACTCTTCATAGTTTTATCTTTGACCTTGTATTCTCTAAGTGAATCTTAATTTTAAAAAAGTATATGCAAGAGCAAAAGAAACACACTTATCAACACAGATGTCTACTATGCATATTCATTGATTTTACCATCCTGTCCCAAACAACTGGTTAGACCCTTGAACTCTGGATACTAAGAGGTCTGTCATACAGTGAGTCTCTGAGGGCAAAGTGTGTTGCTTTATCTACTAGGAAAGCTACAACTCTGACAGCCAAATCTGTATCCAAGAAAGAAAAGGGCATTCTAAGAAGCAGAATGGTCAAGGACACTAACTTTATTCCTTCTTACTTTCTACTTTCTTGGGTTTGCCAACCACCTAAATTGAAAATGATGACAAGGAAGGAAAAAGAGAGACATAAAACTCTGTGATTATTTATACTTTTTAAAAATTGTGCATTCCTTTCTTACCAGTTAGAAAGCCAAGGGAGGAGAATATAAAAGGTGTGTGTGTCAAAAATGAGACAAAAAACAAAGTATATATGTACTCCATGAGCTATGAAGTAAGTCCTTATTTAGTAATTCTGCATATGAGTTACAGCTTGTTATTTAAGACTAGCATCGCAGAATATAAAGATGGATAGAAAAAATGTGCTAAAAGTTAAAATTTAAATTTTGCTTTTATCAAGATGACATCAAATCACAAATATGAAACCCCATGATAAGTTGAAAGAGAAACAAGAGACAGACACAGAGAAACTGACAGAAAAATTGTTTGTTTGAATAGTTACAATTGTTCTTTTTTTGAATGAGAACTCCTTAGTTTCATTCTGAAATATGTTGTAAATAATGTAATCTCTCCTTAAAAAGCTTAAATTAAATCCCAAAATTTTTACTCTCAGGGCTTTTACCGAAAAATATATTTTAATGTTTCTTGTCCGCTCTTAGTGTAAATACCTGTATGATGTTTTTTCACGTCCTTTCTGCCTGTAAGAAAATAAATTTTCTTCAAGTATCTACCAAAATTTAACTTCTAATCAAGAACTTTGTAATTCACTACCAAGGGTACAGCTATTCTCATACATTTTATTTGTGCATTTCATTAGAGAACTAAGTGTCTTTGCAGTATCTATTGAGAAACACTTAATCATTTATTTTTTGATTACTTTCACCACTAATGAGAATCTATTTAAGTAAAACAACTATAAACACGTGAGAGATATGAAGATAAACCAAACCACGTCACTATTGCCAGAACAGAGTTAAAGCCGAAGCAAATAAAGTCTTCTGTGAACGTTCATGAACTCATCGTGTGAACGCAAACGCTGGGCAGTAAGTCTGTGCAGTCTTTCGAATGGACCAAACAAGGCCACTGCCCTCTAAGCACCTGTAATGTAGGAAGGACTGCAAACATTTGCACAGTGCAATAATGTAAGGTAAATAGCACTGCTATAGTAAGTGCCCAATAAAGTACTGTGGACGTTGACAGGCTTAAACTTAAAGAATGCTGAGACTTCATAGGACGGTGACAACATCTGAGGAGAAAAATGGTATTGGGCTGTTAGATGTGGGAAGAGCAGTATAGGGACAACACATGGGACAAAGGACAGGAGAGGCTTGGAAGTGGGGATGTTTGTGCTTGTATGAAAATACACCAAGTCAATGGTCTTTTCCATAGTGTTACCTTCACCCTGTGTCATAGGGGTGTTTCTGAGCTGAGAAGAGCCAGCTGACCATGTACACAGTACCCTGAGGTATTTTTAAGGGGTACCAGTTCTAAGAAGGCTTAAATTTTCACCTCCTCGGGTGTGGTGCTTAAATAAAAATCTCTATTCATGTCAAAGAACTTCAGGCACAGTAATAGACTCTTCCAAGCTACAGTATTGCTGGGGGCTTACAGATGCAGTGCTACATCCTCTCAAAATAAACAGCCTCTGAAAGAGCATCAAAGAAAACATTATTCAATTTATAGTATACCTACTTCCCCAGAATTGTCACTCAGAACCACATGGTATGGAAAGAAGGAGACAGGGAGGGAAGAAAAACAAAAGCAAAGCTGCTTCTGGCCCTCTGTTTCAAGATCAGAGAAAATGAGCACTGGTTTTTACTGGTTTTGGATAAGAAGACTCCATGCGTTTAGGGTGATAAAGAATGGTGGGTACACAGCGGTCAGGAGGAAGCACAGGTAGATAGACCTGCTGGAAAATTGAGCATGAGATATTATACTTGTAGGATATTTTAAAAACTGCTTTAAAATTTCTTTTTGAAACATCTGCTTGTGGGTAAAACTAAGACACACACACAGCTATGTGTTTGCCAGCTGGTAAGGGTTCTACATCTAGTTTCCAATTTCCCATGTAACTTTATCTCAAGGCAAACATGGAACTTTTATTCTCGTTTTTATACTCGTGTGTGTGTGTGTGTGTGTGTGTGTGTGTGTGTGTTTGAGACTATACAGTTCAGGCTGGCCTTGGGCTCACTGTGTAGCCCAGGCTGGTTTCAAACTTGCAAAGATCTTCCTGCCTCGGCCTCCCAAGTATTGGGATTACAGGAGTGTGCCACCATGCCCAGCTAACTTTTATACTCCTCTCTAGGATTTGGGGATACCTGATATAAAGATGAGAGGGAAAGAGGCAGAAGCATACCAAAGTCAAAATCCCCCCACATTTTTTTCTCTTCATTTCAAATGTCATCTCCTAGAAAAGCACACAAGACTTCTTGTTTCTCAAATCTGAAAAACAAGTAACATTTAAGGCAATAGAACAGCTTAATTGGTAGAGCTCTTGGGCCTCTGAATTCACACCTGTTCAAGGTACTAATTTTTCCAGCCTTGAGTTTTCTTACTACGGGATGGGGGTAACGGTATACACTCTGTGCTTTTGTTGTAGGACTAAACAAAAATATAGAAAGAGGTTTTGAGCTGAGTGCCAGACACATTGTTGGCACCTGATAAGCAATACTGTTGATACGATTTAGGGAGATGGACTAGGGACTCATTTATGCACGGAGGTCCTAGAGGAGGAAGGGGATGAGATTCAGCACCCTGTGGCCTCTGCTGCCCATCTGAAATACATTACCATCACTTCCAACTCTTAAATTATGTAAAACACATCCCCGTGGTGCAAATACTAAGCAAATGGTAATGATGTCACTTTGGCAAAGAATGTAAATATCAATGCAAATGGACAGCTCCTGGAAAGGCAGCTGCTTTTATCTCATCATTGCAGCAATCTACTCAAGAAGATTTAGATGTCAAACCCACAATTGGAGAGGGTACACACAGACCCTTCTTTGCCTTTCCAGCAAGGGTAACTCTTTCTCCTTTTGGAGAGAAAAGAACTACTGTGCATCTCAAAGGGAAACTGTATTTCATAATCACCCTGTCCTCTAGGGACAAGATAGCACTGTGCACACAGGCAAGTCAGAGTGTGAACGGTAACATGTATGCAAGGTGCCACGTCTAAGCGGCAGTCTGCTCAAGCTCTGCATGTTGATTCTGGGCAACACCCTTAGGGCATGGTTGACAGCTGCAACCTTGACAAGAACAGAGAGCGAGACTTTTTGGACAAGGACGTGCACGTGCATTCACACACACACATACACACACAACTTCACTTGGGGTAAAATTCCTAAAATGTTTGCTTTTACAGAGTCTTGCACAAAGCAAAAAGAATTGAAAATTGCTATTAGGTATTTAAATGACAGTGATTACTGAGTCAATTAGTATTTGAGTCCTTTTTTTTGTACTGGGAGTCAAACTCAGGACCTTGCACTAACCAGACAGATGTTTTTTTGTTTTTTTTTTATTTACCAGACAGATGTTTATGCCACTGAGCTATATGCCTGGCCCCGAGTCTTTGTTGTTCAACATAACTATAGTCACATTACCCATCCACTGTTTATGACATATTTTAGGATGCACCAAGCTTATGCCCAGACCCTAACAAAAGAAACAACAAAGTAACTCCTTGAGTAAGAGTAAATTGGACGTAGAACTGGAGATGACCACAGGTGAGGTGTGCATGGACCCCCGTCACCTTGCCCGTGCTAGCCTGGATAGTGTTTGTTCTTAGTTTCCTCGCTTCAGTGCTGCAATGAACACTTCTCATTATCTTCCACATCAGAACTCCCTGCCGGGAAATCATCACTCTCTAAGAGGTTAAGCAAATGCCATGTGTGAAAGGAAAAAGAAAGCAATACAATCACTTACTCTAATGTTTCTTGTCCACATATGTATGGAAAAAAATAGAAAAAGAGGGAAGTAATGCAGGGCAGAGAACTGGGCCAAGATGTTAGGAATAAAACCAGATAAATGTATACAGACAAATACAGACCTTACGCTCCCATGAATAATTCAAGATTCACACTGCACTGATGTATTCAGACAAGGAGGGCAACTGGAGATTTTAAAGGACAAAGACCTCTGGCAACTCCTTGCTGATTCTTCAGGGCTATTTTCATTTCTTAATTATATACACATATGCACATATACATTTATGATATACCTACAAATGATACATATCTATATATTTCATACTGACACAAGCAAGATTATTTTCCAAGGATTGAACAAAACTATCAGATTAGATATTAGAAAATCTTAGAACCCCGTAAATGTGCTCTTTTAGGGGCATGTTGATTTTGATGGTTTTCTGACTTCATCTTCTGTTTTTAGTCCCAAATTGAAGGTTCCCCATCCTAAATATGCCTCATTAGCTTTACCTGCCCACACAAACTCCGTTCTTTCTGACATTCTCTCTCATGCATGCTTCGTCTGCAATTGTTCCTGGGAAGCTAAGTAAAGACAACAAAAATCAAAAACGTCTTTATGTGATGTGAGATTTATGGTTACATTACCAAATACATCGGATATCTCTATGTCAATACCATTTTGTCTAAGTGAACTGAATACTTTCTCTCATAAACCTGTCTCTTTTTCTGATTAATTAATATTTGGGGTTGTTTGGAGATGGGTTCTTTCTTTCCTGAAATTGAGTGTAAAAGTCCATGTAGGCACACGTATATACATTTTATTCAATACTTTTATTTGATTTTCAAAAAAAGGTAAAAGACTCCTATCTCAGTTACCAAATCTCAAGTTTTCACTGAACCATTCTCTTTTAAAGCCTGCTCTTCTTATAGGCCTTATTCTCCTAGTTTTAATTCATTAACATAGACAACCCCTGGGCAAATTCTTTCTGGGCAAAGCAAAGTACCAATAAGGCAAGAGCCTCCATGCATAAACACAGATAGGTCCATTGATTTATTTGGAGAAATCCTTAGTTCCACACTGATGAAACACATCCACATGCTTGCTGCTTAACAAATTCTTTTCTGCATTAACCAATAGTAGAAATTATAATGATGATTTAATTTACTCTATCTCCACACCACGGAAACAAGCATCTCCATGTGCAAGTGCTTTTGAGGAAAGGGGGGCATCCTGTTATTAGAATGAGGTTGTATGTGAGATATCAGTAGCACTGTGACCACCAGAAGAGTGTCACATTATCTAAGCTAAACATTAGAACCCTGATATTCATGCCTCAGTTGTTCTTACTTGCAATTTTTAGAAAGAACTGCCTTATATTGAACAATAGTTGATCTTTCAACTTTTAAGCATGGATTCCTTTTTTTTTTTTCTACTACCTCTGCACTGACCATAAGTAATTCTGCACTCACAACAACTACATAGCTCCTAGACTGCAGCAGATATGGTATCCTGTGTCTACCTGCTGCCTTCACCATGGCCAGTCCTCACCAGGTCACCCTTCAGTTCTTCAGCTGTCACACAAAAGAGGTTGACAAAAGACCTCGGTGTTCAGGATTTCTTTGGAATGCTGCCTACTTTGTGGATTCTTAGGCAGTGTTTTCTAGCACTAAGTACAATGGACTCAGTTCTACACTAAGTACTACACATTTCTTTTAGTAGTTGATGCTTCACATTTTAATTTATGATCAGTTGAAATCCAGTAGCATGCTTTTCATGTATTTCTGTCAAAAGGATCTTTTCTAAACTAATTGTGTTTACTTGTTTATTTTGCTTACTCTATAGAGTTAGGAAAACTTAAAATCTTTTCTAGTTATATTTTCCAGTTATATTTTCAAGGCCAGGACCTTACAATAAATGTGTTTCATTTTCACTTTTCTTATCTAGAAAAATTCATAGTTCTACATACTAGATTGTGTTAAAGCATTCAGAGACAAAAGATGCTGAGAAAAATGGAGAAATGTTGGCTCCCTGTTCTTGTCACTTTATGACCCTAGATTATCAAAAACTTTTGATTTGGCATTTCTGTCATCTGCTAATGTGATCATACATGTGTCCAGTGCTTCTTCTGAACTGTTCAGATCAGTAGATAATGGGACAGAACCAGAGTATTAAAGGACTTCTAATCAAAATTATGCCAAAACCACATGGAGGGATTTAAAGGTACTATAAATAAATCCTTGATTTGATTACTTTCTTCTGAATTTGTCTCATTACTGAACCATATAGATAATTTGCTAAATGTGAGAAAGTGATGTCATATAATACTGTTTTAAATATACATAAATTATCATAAACTCCTAATTCACTAAAGAAAAATCATTCTACCAGACACAATTGCACATGCCTGTAATCTCTGTTACGTGAGATGCTGAGGCCAGAGGTTCTCAAATTCAAAGACAGCTTGAGCAACTTTATAAACACCTGTCTCACAGTAAAATCAAGAGTTCTGTGGGTGTACCTCAGTGGAAGAGCAATTCTAAACTCAATCCCCAGTACAGTATCAGAGGTAAGAAAAAATAAAAAAGGAGAAGGGAGAGGAAGGAAAGGAAGAGATGCAGAGAGGAAGGGAGAAAGGATTCTGCAATATTTCTACAATGTTCTAAGTTACCTCTCCAATATCCACTAAAATAATTCAAATGAACTCAAATTTTGTGCTAGGGTTCTTAATATTATAATAAGGAACACAATGTGCTTTACAAAATCTGTTCATGTACATCCAACTTGTTCAGAAAAACAATGTTCCATTAAATTACAAACTGAACTAAACAATATGAGTTACAACATCTGACAAGGAAATGGTTTTGAGTTAGGACTGCTTTTGAAATCTAATAAACTCATTTTTTACCTTTCTGGGGAAAAAAAGACTATAAAACAGTATTAACTGGATCTTTGCCATATATAAACACTCTGACCCAGGGAACTACTACAGAGTTCAAAGAAAACTAAAAATTCTGATATGGTATAAAGGAATACCATGAGCCTGAATCAACTTACATAATCATCTAGATATCACAGCTGAATACTAAGTATAAAAATGAGTTCACTCAACACATATTTTTGAGTATGAACTAGGCACCAAGCATTGTGAAATGTGTTGGAATTTAACAGTAAATAAAGAAATCATGCTTGGTAAAGAACAACTAGCAAGATGAATACTTACAAACAAAACTACTTTTGTAATTTTTTACAGTCATAATCTATTCACATATGTCTATCCACATATGACACAGATGTTGCTTATTGTAGAGATGACCTTAAAATTATTCAAAATAAGCAGTACTCATATATTTGTTAGGTAAATTGGTTGGATAGGAGAAATAGAGAAGACTTGTAGTAGTTGCATCATATTGTGGACATCAATTTTTCTCCCTTGAACTCGGTTTATTGCTAACAGTACAGACACTGACACCAGCAACTCATGAGGCCCTGACCAGCTGTAGAATTTTACCAGGGATAGAACTCATGACCTCATGCTTGGCAGGCAGGCCTTTATGCCGCTGAGCTAAATCCCCAGCCCCAGCTGTAGTGTTTTAAGATCAAACTACAGAATAAAATGAACACGTAGTGTAGAGAAGTGGGCCACTGCTTACTTGGTCTATTCATAGCCCTCAATATAAGCAAGACTGAATTGTATACCTACTCGTTGGTATTTGCATGTTTAATAACCAGCAATTCTGTTTTCATGAGCAGCGTTTCAAAGGCATGTTTTTACTGAACATAGGGAATTGGAAAATTGTGGTAATTAATTCGACACCTTTGGCAAAACCACAGTTCTCCATGTATTTGTCAGAAGACCTGATTTTATGTTTTAATCTGAATTATGTCTTATTTGTTAATGTCTTATCTGATTTTGTCAATATGGCTATGAATTTACACTGTTATCGAGAAACAGAGAAATGTATTATCCTTGGAACAAAAACAAAACAATTCTTTTTTGCCCAGACATGCTCTTATTCAATATAAAGAGGAGGAATGTGTCTGTTATGGCTTGTACCTAAATGTGTACCCAAAGCCTCAGATAGGTGGAGTTTTTTCAGAGGTGACTGGCTGGGGCATGTGTGATCCTAGAGTTGTCTCATGGTGCAGTGTTGGGGTCAAGGGCACTAGGATTAAAGGTGTGAGTGCTACTTGTCCTAAGTAGCCTGGATAAGCTCTAAGGAATAGAAAGAGCTGCGGTCATCCCTTGTTTGTTTTGCTACCTTCTCTGCACCATGAACTGTTTCTCTTCTGCGATGCCAAACTGCCATACCACCCTGCCTTGGAGCCAGCTGATTATGGGCTGCAACCTCGACAAACTGTTTCCTCCCTTAACTTTCGGTATCAGATATTTTTGTCTCAGCAGCAAGAAAAGTAACTACGACACAGTATATACTACAAAAACTACATGAAGAGTACTTCATCCTTGGGCATTTCAGAGCATATCCTAACCAGACACAAATCTTCCATGGAGTCAGATCAGTTTCTTAAATAAGGACATTCATTTGAAGGCATAGTTAGGAAAGAAAGCAGTTCATGCAAAGGGCAATGCTACTGTTACATTCAATTGCAATGAGGACTTTAAATACTCATAATTGATTTGTGCCATAACTATCACCTTGAACCCGCCTAGAAGCAGCACATGCAAATTTATAAGATGGATAATAATAATTGAAAATAACTCAAAAAAGGTCAAAGCCTGTCTTCAGAAATGCCTGAGGCTCTAGTGCAATGGAGTAGAAGACCATATTGCACCCTTCTGCACTGTGTCCTACTAATTGGAGTACAGTTTTTCTTCCCTTCAGTTATTTCAAATAACACAAGTCCCCTAAAATATTGGATCTGCTTCTGCTTAGCGGTTTTTACTGCTATTAAGTACTAATTGTTAATTTATTGCTCCTTCTCAAAGCCCTCCCAGAGCCTAAGCTTTTCTTCATTGAATCAGCTTGTCCTGAGGATAGAGCTAAACCTGCCTTTGATCAGTGTTTAATCTTTCTCGATGCTCAGGGTGTAGTTTAGCATCTATGAGAAAGTAATTACACAGGATGGAGAAAAGCAGCATTACAGCTCCTGCTAGCACAAAAAGCAGCCAATCAGAATTCTCTGTGTCCTCTTAGACCTTCACAGAACAGGGGTCATATTAAATCATGTAAAATTTGAAAAATCTAGTCTTACAATTAAATAAGAAAGTGTGGATTGAAGCCCAGGATATTCTATTTCCTTATTTTAGAAGATTTTTTGTAAACACAACTATGATATGGATGGAAAACAATGGAACGTGCACTCTTCTGCCTCTAAGCATTTGTACAGGCAACATTCCTTTAGCATACATTCCTGGGTAACAATAAGAAAATATAACCTGGAAACCAACTCGCTACATAACGTGATAAGAACAAAGCAGAGACAATAAAAGATATTCAATGATTAGAATATAAATCACAGTGAAAGAAAGGTAATGCTTACAGATGGTGCAACTAACATAAATGTGTGTACTGAAAAAAGAAATTATAAAGGGAAACTGCAATACGAATATTAGAAAATGATTCCTAGCATATAGTCATCATAATATGCAAAAATGATAGAACTACAATAATGCACAGTGTTTTTACCCCAAAGGATGTCCCATGGAAATTTTTAGATATCCAAATTCATCTCTAGCTCTAATTTCCAGGACTTAAAAGGGCATTCCTAGTAAGTAATGCATTACTCAGCACCACTGTCCTCTGTGTGAAATATAATAACAGCTTGAAAAGGGCTCAAGGTTGACAATTATTATTGCCTTGTTCTAGAAGTTTGGTGATAATTTTAACTGGAGACAATACTTTGGTGGCATTCAAAAGATAGCACGTTACAACTTTCTTCACCTTGTAGACGAAGTAATAATCTTGACACTGGACATAACATAAAAACAGTCCATCCATTCTGCTATGTCTAAGACAGGATCAGGAATCTAAATTGACCCTTCCTTCTCTACCCTTTCCTTCTCTACCTGCTTCTTCACATGCATACATCTCCAGGGCTTGACTTCACATCTGCATGCACTCAGGACTCCTAAGCTAGAAATCTGATGCTTTAGAACAGCTTCAGAGGCATGAAAGAAGCTTTGCAAATTGTGGATGAATTTAATGTTTTCACTTTATTTGGTATTAATAATGTCATTGCTTGCCTGACCTAATTTGAAGTGGTATGTGAAAATCCTACCAGATTTTTCTCTGAAGCTATGAAGTCATTAATACTTCATAATATGCCTAGTACTATTAGGGTTTGAAACTGCTGTTAATGTGGGTCCCAAAGTCATTAATAAAGCTTTCTTACCACTGATTCCCACAACATATGTATATTAATTTTCTTATAACATATAGACATTTACTACATATTAATGTCTTAAATATTTCATAAAACATTCCATAATAGATGTGTACTATAATAAAAAGAAATAGATGTTCTAAAATGTTTACCATACACTACCTTACACTGTATGCACCCCACTCTGAAGCAATTACCCTCATATTAATTTCTCATGCATCAAAACAAGTGACATATAATACACCATATCAACAGAACCAAAGACAAAAATCACATGATCATCTCAATAGATATAGAAAGAGCTTTTGACAAAGTCCAACATCCATTCAGGATAAAAAAAAACTACATAAAATCAGAATAAATGGTTTTTATCTCAGTATGATAAAAGCCATCTATGACAAACCAACAGCCAATATCACACTAAATGGACAAAAATGGAAAGCTTTTACTCTAAAATCAGGAACAAGAAAAGAATGTTTACTATCACCACTCCTATTCAGTATAATTCTGGAAACACTAGCCAGAGCAATTAAATGAGAGAGAAATAAAAGGGATAAGGATAGGAAAGGAAGAAATTAAATTATCATTATTCACAGATGACATGATACTACTCTACATAGACAACCTCAAAAACTCCATCAAAAGACTTCTAGATTTAATAACCATATTCAGTAGCACAGATGAATACAAAATCAACACTCAGGAGCTGGGGATATAACTTTAGTGGCCCAGAAATATCCTGGCAAGTGCAAGGTCCTGAATTTGATTCTCAGTACAAAAACAAAACAAAGTGAACACTCAAATATTAATAGCATTCCTATACACAAATAACAAGCGCACTGAGAGAGAAATTAGGCAAACTACATCTTTACAGTAGCATGCAAAACAATTAAATATTTAGGAATCAGTCAAACAAAAGAATAATAGATCTATATATATTGAAAATTACAGTACTCTAGAAAATGAGACCCAGGAGGGTGTAAGAAAATGAAAAGATATCCTTGCTCATAGATAGGGAGAACCAACATAGTGAAAATGGCCACACTTTCAAAATTGTTAAAGAGATTTAACACAATCTCAATCAAAATACCATTAGCATAGCTCATAGAATTAGAGAAAACATATGTAAAATTCATTTGGAATCAGAAGAGGCCAAGATTAATAAAGGCAATCCTTGGAAACAAAGGCAAGGCAGGAGGCATCACAATCCTAGATTTGAAATTATACTACAAAGCTACTGTGATGAAATTAGCATGGTACTGGAAAAAAAAAACAAGGACAATAGAACAGATTAGAAGATGCAGATACAACTGCAAGGACACTCAGACACCTTACCTTTGACAAAGGGGCCAACCATCTTCACTGGAAGAAAAATAGCCTCTTCAATAAATGATGCTGGAAAAACTGGCTCTTTTCACGCTGAAAACTAAAACTAGACCCATGTCTATCACCATTCACTAAAATAAAGTCAAAATGGATCAAAGATCTAAGTATTAAAACAGAAATACTAAATCTACTGGAAGAGAAAGTAAGTAGAATATTGAAGACTTAGGTGTAGTTAGACAGTTCATGAACAAAATTCATACAGCATGGAAAATACTTCAAAGCCTCAAAAACTGTGGTCTCATCTTATTAAAAAGCTTTTGCACAGCTAAAGAAATCACCAACAGAGTGAAAAATCTGCAGAGTGGGAAAAAATTTTAGCCAATTGTCCTTCAGATAAAGGACTTTTGTCTAGAACCCATAAAGAATTGAAAAAATCAGATGCCCCAAATTCACAGATCTAATCAAAAATTGGGCACCTCAGATGAATACACACTTCTCATATGAAGAAATACAAATGACAAATAAATATATGAAAAAATGTTCCACATCACTGGTCATTTGAGAAATGCAAATTAAAGTAACACAGAGTTCATTTCATTCTATAAAGAATAGCTATCATCAAAAAGTCAGCCAATAACAAATTCTGGCAGGACTCTGGGGAAAAAGGAACTCTTCTTCACTGTTGGGAGGGTAGGCTGATATAAACAAGGTCGAAATTAGTGTGGAGATTCCTCAAAAAAGGCTAGAATGAGAGTTACCATTCCACCCAACTATTCCCTTTCTGGGTATCTTCCTAGAAGTATTAAAAACATCATGCCACAGCAATATATGTGCATGCATGTTTATAGCAGCACAATTTGTAATAGCTAAATATTGGAAACAACAAAAATGCTCATTAACCAAGGAATGGGTAAAAAAGATGTAGTATTTTTATACAATTGAGTACTGCTCAACCATACAGAAGAATACACCGCAGACTTTTATAGGTAAAGGGATGCAACTTGAGACCATACTCATAAGTGGAATAATCAGACTCACATGTGTAAACATCATATTATTTCCCTGGTATAAGAAACTTAGAGAGTAAATAAATTCTAAACTGTACCTTACATATTGTGAAATGGGAAAAAATTGTTCAAAAAGGAAAAGGAACTAGTATGGGTGAAATGGGAAAGGAAGGTAGGGAAAAAGGAAAAATGCAAGTCATTTATACTTAGTGTCTCTGAGTTCATTAAAAGGGAAGATTTGTGTTAATATTGATTGGAGAATTTTTTATGCCTGTATCTTGTACCTTGAGCATCTACTTTAAAGATAACAATGTGTAATGTATTAACTATTGTTGTTCTCCTATTATTTGGTTATGAAATTTTCTTTTACCTTTTTTCCATAAAAAAAGAATGACACAAATGTCATTACAGGGATTTTCCTTTATATTATGAATTGAATGAGTTACATTGTGCTTCTGCTAAAAGTTATATTAGGAGTCCTAACTCAGAGTACCATATAGAACATAACCTTATAAGGAAATGGGATTATTGCTAATGTAATTAGTTCAGATGAGGTCATATTGGAGTAAGATAGGGACCTGATGTTCTCACAAGAGGAAGAAAAACACAGACATCTTGAGGGGAAAATGAAGACCATTTGACAATGACCCAGATATGGAAATGCTGCTTCCGGAAACCAAGGGATGCCAAAGATTGCCAGGAAGTCACAGAAAAGTTAGGATTAGAAAAAGAAGGATTTTTTCTGGAAGCTGAGAAGGAACATGACCCAGTTGACATTTTGACTTTGGACTTTAATTCTTTAGAACTGTGATAAAATACATTTTAGGTCTTTTAAGCCACTCAATTTCTGATTATTTGGAATAATATGCCTGGAAAATAAATATAATTTCTAACACAGAAATACTTCTTTGTTCCATTCAAACAATAGACCATGATAAGTTGAATCTTCCCACCCTCATAATTCAATAACTAGAGAGGGAGAGAAAGGTGGATAGAGAGAAAGAAAAATACAGAGACAGAGAAAAAAAGAAAGCAAAAATAGATTACATGATGATGAATGTCTAGTGTAACAGGACAGTTACATTTGTAGTATAGTCTGCATCTTAAAATTATCAACATTTGGGACCAATATCAATCGATGTGCACTCAGGTACTTATATACTCCATTAAAATGTTAAAATATTACATAAGTAGATGGCAAAACGTCATTGCTTCAAACACCCCATTGTTCATTGTGCCATTCCTGCCCTGTTGATGATTTAGCAACTAAAGTGTGAAAGCTCTCTCAGTCAAGAGAGGTGATTATGACTGGCCCACATATGATTGGTTTTTCAATATTTTTAATATCATCCCTGCCACAATACCTAAGAAGACTGGATTTCTTGTTAATTAGTCTCCACCATTAAGATATTATACTTTAAGGAAGCAATAATGGGAACCCTGTTTTAATCTGTTTCTCAGTATCAATAGTAAATACTCATTTTGAGTCAAAAATGAGATGCAATTACAAGGTGTTTGAAGCAGAGAATGCTTGTGTAGTGCTCTTACGATACACATAAATACAACATCCCCCCCCAGGGTTGTCTTTCATATATTTTAAGAATACAGAGGGTAGGAGATACAACAAAAAGAAAGCATACTTTTCTCCTGATTCAGGAGTGACTCCTCCTAACACTGTGGTACATTTAGAGATTTATACCTAGCAAAACAATAGATCTGCCTAATTAATTTTCATGTCTAGTGATTTCAGAGTGCTACTTGCATGTGATATCATCTGGAAATGTATTTCTTATTTAACTTTCTCCCCAAAGGATTGAATCTTGTTCTGCTTTCTTTCCAGTAAGAAATAATAGCCCAAATTAAGAAATAAAACTTGGTGTAGCATTGAAATGGACTAAATAAATTGTTTTCCAAGGCATAACTTTCCTGTACTGTAGCTTGTTCTGGTTGGGCTAACATAATGACTAGATCTAACAGTGATACACTGAAATTTGATTTTCATGTCATCTTTTTTGTTAAAGAACAATGAGATCATGAATATAGCTAACCTGGTTAGCAATGAACTTGCATAACTCTTACCTGGTTTAGAGAAGAACCTAGTATTATTTTAGTACTTTTCTGCACTTTAGGAGTTGAGCATTTGCGTACTTGTTCTGAGCAGTGCTTACTGGGGATATCTTTATACCTAATTTTACTTTATTTCATACTTTCTACTTTGCTCCTGGTGAACTTTGGGAAAGGGGAATGGTTTCCCTTTCTTGCCACTGAGCTACATTTCAGTAAATGTTCTTTTAATCTTTTTAATAGTTTCTCCACAGAGACCCCTTTTTAAACAGTAGAATAGAATATTGGTCCTAGGTTTAGAGCAGTATCTAATACACCTTCAGATTTTGAGAAGAGTTATTCTCATACAGCTGTCCAACTTTACTCAAGGAAAAGACTACTAATGACGTTGCTCTGAAGACCTGTGAGCTTTCCTTATTTTTACTAGACATACTTTAAGCATAATGCACTGAATGCTGCCATTACAGTAATCCTGGTTGTTCTCCCTCATGTTTCGATAACTAGAATCAGCACCACAATTACAGGTAAGAGAAATACAGTGGGGGCAACTGGATACATCAATGTTGCCATGGAGTTCCCAAATGACTTATAGGATGACAAGTGTCAATGGAAAACAGTCGTTGTGGCAGCTATTACAGAATTTTATCAGACCACAAGCAGATAATATGTGGATGTCCTGGCAAAATATTTCTCTTGCACTAATGAGAAACAAAGGCTGGCAGTTGTACATAGGCAAGCAGTCCACTGCACTACATCCCCAACCCAGTAATGAAGACTTTTGTCTATGTTTGCTTTATTTAATTTTCATTAGTTTAAACCTTTGGGGGTGGGGTATAGCATTACATAGATTTTGTGTCCAATGTCCTTAGTGACTTCAGAATTCAGGATGAACAAAGATACTGTTTCCTTGGGCCCCAGTTACCTTTCCTAGCCTACTCTTGTTTTGTTTGGTTTGCTACCAGGAGTCATTGTGTGGCTTTTTGATATTAGCACATCTCCTGCCCAAATAGAATTCAATTCTACCTTGGGCAAAAACATCTTCAATGTAATAAGACCTATGTGATCCCTTCCCTTCCAGAGACACTGCTTAAAGCCAGTGAGATGCTTGCACCCACTTTTCCAGACATTCGCCTTTCAGAAACCTGTTCCCAGTAGGCATAGGCTTTGAGATGGTTGTGTATTTTAATAATATATTCCATACTAAGTTCTTAGTGATAATAGTTTATTTCTTGTAAGACAAGAGAAACACTTTTCCTTTTGTTCACTTTCTTCCACCTGGTTTTTGGACCTTTCATAAGGTATATCTTTCTGGAATCTCCACATGGCATCAAGATAAAACCTAAGAAAAAGGCAGACTTGCCCTCAAAACTACTTTATCTCTCTCTTCTTAGTACTTCATGTGCATTCAAAAATAATTGTCAAAAATCACATTTGACTATGCTTATACTCTTTCAGAGAACACTCTATGTGAGTTTGAAAGTTCTAAGAAAATTCCTTAGAAGCTCTAAGGAACAATCTAACCTTTAAGTACAGGATCTGAATTCCTTTGATTGTAACAGGTACCCAGAGAGACAGACAAGTAACAGTTAAACTTTGCTATACAAAAGATTTGAGAACATGAGGTAAAGAGAGTTTAAGGATGGAAAAATGAAGCATAAAAAATGGTAAAAGGAAATTCTCAAACATTCAAGAGACAAAAATGGTAGTGGGCTGAACTGTTACACTCCAACACTCATATTTTGAAGTACTAATCTCAGAATGTGATTATTTGGGAATGTGGGCCTTTAGTAAGTTAAAATGAGATCATATATGTGAGCCCCAATCCAATATATCATAATTTTAGAAGAAAAAGAGATTAAGACACAGACATACATAGAGGAAGACCATCCACAAACAAAGCGAGAGGGCACAGAAGAAATCCAACACTCCTGAGACCTTGATCTCAGATTTTTGATCTCCAGAACTGTGATAAAATTAAGCTTCTGGTGTTTAAGCCACTCAGCCTTGAGTATTTCATTATGGAAGCCTTTGAAATGAATACAGATGGCCTAATCTGAAGAATACTTCTGAAGAATGAGAGAGAGAGTGAGAGAGAGAGAGAGAGAGAGAGAGAGAGAGAGAACTAAAACTTCACTGAAGACCTAAGTGGTCTGTGTATAAAATAAAGCTATGACAGAAATTGATGGAGGTAGAGTTGAGGCTCTATCAATATCAGCCTTAGCTCGCCAGGCATGTGTGGGAGTGGGCCTTGGAAGTACGTCCCTCACTCAGTAGAGGGCTCAGATGACTGCAGCCTCAGCCAACATCCTCACTACAATCTTACCCTGAGCTAGAATCATGCAGCTATGCTGCTATTAGAGTACAGACCACCCACTAAACTAACTGAGAAAATACATTTTTATTGCTTTATACTGTTAAATTTTTAGGTGAGTTTCTGTGAAGCAGCAGATCTATAATAAACTTGAGGAAACAAGAATGGATGCATGGATTTCAAAGACCAACAACAAAGGGATAAACCTCAAATATAATCTGGTAGCTCAAGGCAGGATGAAGAGAATAGAACACAGAAGTGAAAATCTCAGGCTCTGAAAGCAGGCTTATTAAGCTCAAATCCCAGCTCTGTCCCCAGATATGCAATTTGGAACAACTTAGTATTTTGGAGGCTCATTTTCTTTATTAAGAAAGATGGGATAATAATAATAATAGTCATGCATAAAGAGGAATAAATTCGATTATTCCAATGACTCCCTGCTTTATAAACACTTATTAAATGGTGGCTATCATATTTATGAAGTGAAAGAACAATAAAACCTAAACAAAGTTGTCTACCAAAA
The DNA here is from genome assembly GCA_004027295.1 of Dolichotis patagonum. Lineage (NCBI taxonomy): Eukaryota > Metazoa > Chordata > Mammalia > Rodentia > Caviidae > Dolichotis > Dolichotis patagonum. The sequence continues at coordinate 47,178 of PVJX010001674.1, forward strand.
TCAACTACTTTCTTAAAGTAAGATTGGCCCCATGCATCCCTTTCCAAGTGACCCTTCTTAAGGAGACAATTCTTAATAAGGGTCAGTAGAAAGAAGTTCACCTTATCTGGGGAAGAAAAAGCCTGTCAAGTTTAATGAAGCAAATAATGGGGAGCAGCGGGGTCTGTTCATCAACTACAATTGTCCATGTCCGGCTTTTCTGAAAGCCCAAATCTCAAACTATTAATGGAAGGTATGCAGAGAGAGGAGTCAAACAAGATGTTATCTTGCAGACCTGATGAGACTGCAATTGCAGACAACTGGGGTTTATCTCTGATGATTAGCTAGGTGTCAGGGCAGAGACAAAAATCGAGAATGTAGCCTCCTGGAGACCTTGGAAAGCTGGCAGTAAGGAACATGAACAACTCCCAAGCTCTGTGCTGATTAAATGAGTTTTCTGGATAAGATCATGGTGTTAATGAACAACCATTAAAAACAGTCAAGCAAGTGCTCACTTCAGCAGCACACATACTAAAAACAGTCAAGAAAACAAACAAATAACCTTGGGGGGAATATATATATATATATATATATATATATATATATAGCCTGAATCTCTGCCAAGGCAGCTAGCAATACTTTTAAAGTTAAAGGCTCTCTAAAGGTGAGTATATTAAAAGAGATGAACTATATTTAAATTTGAATTTGATTTGCCCTTAAACAGTGTTCTGTGGACAGATGTGCATCAAGGTATATAAAGTTGAGAGGGAATGACTTAGAAGAGCAATTCTAATGAAACAAAAAAGAAGAGGATTCAATGAAGACGAGGTATTGTCCTTAGAAGGAATATGCAGTCTTGCATGGCTGTGATGTCTTGACTTTAATCCCTACCCATGGGCCAAAGAAAAGAGAATAACTCTGGAAAAGTGCTCAGCTGAAAAAGCACTAACAGACAAGCTCTGCAACCCCACAAAACCTTCTAGAGAAACAAAAACCAATGACAGAGTCAACAAAAGCTGATTTTCGTGATGGAAGCATATGGCACATTTTGGTCTGGCCTTGTGGCTATTTCAGGCAGGAACATGCTTTTTGTAGATTTAGAGTAACATGTCCTACTAATACCTGAATTTCAAAAATGTCCCACTTCAAGCCCATACTACTCATTATGGTTGCCTCTTAGCTGACCTGATATCTAGGGATCTTTGGATAGAAGCTTCCTTCAAATAACAGAAGAGAAAGTTGAGAATAGGAAAGGAGAGAACACTAGGCTGGAGTTATATGTATACTTGGCATACTGATGCCAGTGCAAACCTTAAAAGAATCACAAAAGTATGAATAAGTTATTAGATGAGATGGAGTCACTTCAAAATGGCTGAGGAAGGAGTTTAGAGTTCAGAGAAAACCACCACTGAAATTCTAGCGCTCATTCTGCCTGAGCGGTATTTTGAGAAAGTCATTTACTTTCAGTCCCTTATCTTGAAAATATGCTCCTGGCTTAGATAACCTCTAGGATTCCTCCCACTTGTAAAATGTCAAGGGACAAATGCTGCTTACCTCATTAAACCTGGAGTTTGGTAACAAGTTTCAAAAGATGTATTGGCCCTACCATCTCTAGGTACCACTAAAATGTCCTACTAATCAAGCAGCTAGGATTCTGCAAATGTATGAAGTGTACAGGGAAGAGAGTAGGCCTGAATGAAACTTCACATGGCAGTTATTCCTCAGCAGTAATTGTAACAGCAACCATAGTAAAAACAATAATGGCTGGCATTTATTCTAGCACTTACTAAAGCCTGGCAATGTAAGCACTCATATTAACTCTTAAATCTTTAACAAATAAAGTTTATAGAACAATTCCCATTTCAGGAATGAAGAACATGACAGAGAGATTAGAAGCACTTCACCAAGATTATACTAATGAGTGGGAGATTTGGAGGTCAGTACCAGACATCTGCCTACAAAATGGAGAGGTATCCAAGTGTTTCTGTCTGGCTATAGGGCTTGGGGACCAGGCTCTGCAGGATGATGCTACAGGTGTGTTTGTGGAACTAAAGATGTTTTAAGACCAGATTGTCCTGTATCTATTTGCCTTCAGCAACAAGAAAGTCTTCTAAGTGTCAAATACATACTTACTGAGTGAATAATTTAACAGTGATGTTAAAGTAAATTAACATGGAGACCACACATGAAGGAATACCTGAGTGAGGAAAGGTTGGAGAGTCTTATAAGTGACCTCAGCCTTACTGGATTTGAAAGTATAAGAAAAGTTACATTTGAGCTATTTCTTGTTAGTGTCTACATGAAAAAGAACAAAAGAAAGAGAAAGAAAGAAAGAAAGAAAGAAAGAAAGAAAGAAAGAAAGAAAGAAAAGAAAGAAAAAGAAAGAAAGAAAGAAAGAAGAAAAGAAAAGAAAAGAAAAGAAAAGAAAAGAAAGAAAAAAGAAAAATCAGAATTTAAGTTCAACCAATAAAAAGAAGCCAATAAATGCATAATTGTAACTTGGGACTTTCTGGTGAGATAGACCACATAAGTCCATATTACAATACAGTAAAAGCTTTGTTTCACATAATTCATTCTGGGAACAGGCTTGTAATGCAAAGTACTTGCATATCAAAATGAATTTCCCCATAAGAAGTAATGGAAACTCAGATTGTTTGTTCCACATTATAAAAATATTCATATAAAATGGTTACAATACTGTAATAAAACTAATAAAGAATATATAAAATATAAAGAAAAATAAATTAACTTGCAGTTAATTGAAAACCTTCATGATTGGTGTGAGGGAGGCAAGAGAGAAGGGTTACTGTGTAAGATGAGTTTCACTGTCACTAATGGGATCACTGCTATCTATTAATCAGTGGAATCCTTTGAGTTTTCCTGTGCAAATTAACAAGAATCTATCCAACCACACTTGATTTTACCTCCTTTTGAGGATTTTTTTTTTTTTTTTGGTCTTTTTGAGACAGGTCTTGCCATGCAGTTCAGGCTGGCCTTGAGCTCACTTTGTATCCCAGGCTGATTCTGAACTCACACTGATCCTCCTGCCTCAGTCTCCTCAGTGCTGAGATTACAAGTGTGTGCCACCATGCCTGGCATCCTTTTGAGGATTTTGCAGAAATGTGATATCACGTTATCCCTGAATGGATTCATTGCTGGTACTGCTTACAGCTTTATTTAGGTGGTGTTTTTTTCCATAAAATTTTGCAGTTTCCATATTTTTCATTTTTGCATAACCTCATCTGAAGGAAAAGGTTTCTTCACCTTTTTCTCATCCTTTGCTGGGGAGATCTCCTCCACAACCTCCTGCTGTTGGGAGATGATCAACCATAATCCCCCAATGGAGAGAAAGAAGAACCATTGCTCAGTTGTGGTAATGCGAAGTTAGTGTCACGTGCTACTCATATTGCAAGACATCATTTGTTTGTCAAATTAAAATTTATTACATAGATTTTCTTGTCTTGCAGAACACCTGCAAGGCAAGATTTACTGTATATTTTTACAAGGTTTTACTGCATATTTTTCTTCTTCGTTCACATTACAAAAGTGTGTCCCTGTGCTCTGTCAGTGGAGTCCTTTACCACTTCCTGTTTTGACTTTCCTGTTTGTGGTTTGCTGATTAAACAAATGGAAATACTTTTACTGTTTCTCAGGTTACCTTTTAAACACCAATTACTCCTCACAGGTACGGACTAAGATACTAGGATTTAAAAAGATGATAAGCTAAGTGATGATGCTCTTTTATCACAGCACAATCTCTTAGATCAAATCCCTTTTCTGCACAGGTTTAACTGCAAAGTGCCTCCACATGAAGAAACTGGCCGACAGACATATATTTGAGGACCTCTGCCACGCACTGTGTAGCCAAAGAAACTGCACCCTAATGGGAACTGGAGACACACAACTATTTTCTCTAAGCCTTTCCTTTCCAAACCCCAATTTCTATAATATACAATTAATCTTCTTATTCTTTTACTATACCCAGCTGATAATTCTCTGTTGCATATGTAGGACTTAAGCAGGAGTTAAGAAAGATCAGGAGAGGTTAATATTGTGAAAACCTTCCCTTTTCTCCTCTACAGTACTACATATCTTTTGTGGAATCATTTCCTCTTTTTATATGTATAGCCTAAAACATGAAGCAAATTCAAAGAGAAAACATTATTACTATTGGTGCTATCAGTGCTTTTATCAGCAGCACTACTATCCTACCACTACTATTCCATTACTATATTATTAATATAATATATTAATTAATTGGTAGTATAATATATTAGTATAATATATTAGCACTATCCTACTACTACTATATTATTACTATATTTTTACTACTGGAGTATAAATCCAGTTAGGAGATTATCATTTCTTAGGGATAGCTATATAACACTAAAGATCTAAGGTAGAAACCCACAGCCAAATCCATGGTTTTGGAGACTTTGTAAATAACATTGTACTGGATGCAATGGTACCAGACCATTTATGAGGGTATAGTTTTATAGTTTCAACACACATACTTCTGGTTCAAAACACCAAGGTCTTGTACTGCCTGACCCTTAACCAAAAAGAAGCTTGTCAATCTTCACCTAAAATGATCACAACTGAACAACTTTTATATTAGTCCTTGATATGAACCTAAAAAAGAAAAAAAGTAAATGATTCCACCAGAGATGGACAGTGCTGTAGAGAAAGACAGAGCAGAAAAGGTTTTCTGTTTGTTGCAACACTATGGTCATGACCTGTTCAGACCCCATTTTCTGTAAAATGCAGCGACTATATCCAGAGAGGATATTAAATTAGATGATCTAGAAAGTCCCTTCTGATTTCAAAAGTTTTACTTCACCATGTTTAGCTTCTTCCTGATAACACTGTTAGATCAGGTAGCTGGTGACTTTTCAAAGAAAAAATAGATAAAAATTAAATTAGGGATTCCTTAACAAATCATTGTACGCTTATTCCTCTCAGCCTTAAAAAGGTGGAGTAGTCTCGTTAGAGGCTGTGGACTTTTGGATTTGGAAGCCTGCACTGCAGATTTTCAGCCGTATGGTTTTGGGCAAGTTACTCATATCCCTGAATCTTAGTTTTCTGGGAGCAATTATATCTGTCTTACACGGTTTCTTCTTTTTAAAGGATTTTTATACAAATTAGATACCATAATATATGTGAAGCACATAACACATGGCATAGACTTACTCAACTGTAACTGCTACCATTATTAGTATAAGACATGGGATGTGAGGTTTAGACTGAATCACAAAGAAGCCACAGCACTGGAATGAAACACTCATGCAGACTGACATTTGAAATGTTTGATTGTCAGAAAAAAAGGAAATGTTTTCTTGCCTCCCTTCAGCAAACATTCCTGGAGAAAAAGAACTCATATCCAGAAATTTGGGAGTTGGAGTATTATTTGCTCACTCATTTTAAGATGATTCTCATCAAAACCGATTCTGTCTTCAACGTCACCACTTCAACTTCAAATTCACAAATGAATCCATTACACATATGCAAACAGCCACCCCCAGCCCTTCAAATGAGAAGCCATGTACTTTTCCATCACACACACACGCAGCCAACACACACACACACACACACACACACACACACACACACACACACACAGTGATATCGATCTCATAGTGTTTTCTGCAAGCCTGAATAAATTTGTTCTGACTCTGCCTTAGAGAAACAGGTGCTGTCACCCTGAGGGACGATGTGCAAAGGTTTGATTTGCAGCTAATGGAAAAAAATCTATTTCTTTCAGTTTCTTTTCTGTCACACAAAGACTGCTGTGTTCCCTACAGGAGACCCCGTCTTGTGCTGCAATAACCACTGAGATGACAGATCTCCAGGAGTAATATGAGCTATGTAAGTCGAGTGGCGTCTATTAGTTTTATGACCACTGGTACCCAGTGGTCTTCAGTGTCCACAGCCCATCTTAATGAAGATAAGTAAGACAGCTGCCAATGAAATCACATTTTCCTTTTCCTTCCTTTCCATCTTCAAGTCCATCAAACTTTCATCTTTTGCCACGAAAAAAGCTGCTGAGGAAAACACTCAGTCCCGATCACTCACAGCAAGCCCACATGATCACCTTTGGAAAGTGAGCTATGAACACAGGCTTTGCTGCCATGATGATGGGAAATGGAACACAAGGAAGAAATTAGTAGATTTCTCATCCTTCTTTGAATAACAAAATGTGACAAAAATTATATAGCATAATAAGGTGATGTAATAGAAATAAAAAATCCTCTGAAAAATTTGAAATATCATATCTATGAAAACCACTCTTGTAATTATGTCCTTCCAAACCATAAGAGCTATTCTCTTGTTAGGGCAAAGACAAGTAGAAATGTCCTGGATAATATAGGATAGCTGTATGGCTGGCCCTATTCTAAGCTTCTCTTTAAAATTCCTCTTCTTCCAAAGTCTCTACTCCTCAAATATTTAGATTTTTTTTGTTAAGGTTCAACTCAACTTTTGTGATAGATCACAAATATAACAAGAAATTTTCCCATCTCGGCATGCCTGCTCCTCTGTAGTGTGATTTTTCTGCATTTCCACTAACAGATATAATTTATTTCCCCAGCCATTGCATCTGGCCTGGCCTGACACTTGCTTTGACTGACAGAATGCAGCAAAAGTGCTGCAGTGTGACTTTTAAGCTCAGGAGTTCTTGTTGCTCCGGTTACATCATTCTGCTTGGAACGCAGCTGGGATCACCAGGTGAAGAAACCTGGGACAGTTAAGTAGACGACTAGAGATCATATGAAGCAGAGATAACCATTTTCCTACTGAGTCTCAAGAATAATAACTAAAACTCATCATCAGATACAGGAGTGTAACTATCACCCCAGCCTATCTACAGCCAACTGCAGCTGCGTGAGGGAACTCATGTGAGACCATCAAAACTGCCCAGAAAACTCCAGCCTAAATTGCTGCCCCACAGAATTGTGAGGCACTCACACATGTGGGGGAAACACAACTTTTTAGAGTAACTGATAACGAAACAATACGTAACTATACTTCATCATGACATTTCCCCCAGCAACTGACAAAAAGCACATTGTATATTTAGAAAGATAAGTTCAAATCATTGCTCCAGCATTTGCTAATTCCTGACTTTAAGCAGAGAGATTAACACTTTAGTTTCCAGTACCTTTGTGATAAAATGCTTAAAAGTGAACTATTGGGACTACGTGTGATAACATATTTAAGCACCTAAGAACAGTATTTGACGTGCATGAATACATGAAACCTGCCACTTACTGTCTCATTACATTTATTTGGATGCTCATAAGTTCTTAGATCTTCAAAGGCAAGAACTTTATTGATCTTTGCATCACTGGAAACAGCACAATGTTTTATGCATGCTTGATACTCACATACATTTCAAATGGATGTTCAAGTACCTTCCAGTGTAGTACACAGCTTGGCTTCATGCTACTGTATTTGACTTTCCAGAAGTAATATATAAACATGATTGTAAGAAAACAGATTGCAGTAACTTTGGTTAAGTCCCTAAACTTCTTGAAAACTTAATCATTGAAAAGGTGAAAATTATCTATGACACCCAGGATTCCTTACAGCCTAAAAATTTATTTATTGTAATCATGGCACCAGTTAGGATTTGGAGAACACTTACTGAGGTATGAATTCTGCACTGGCTTCCTTGTGTATGCAAAAAATTTTAATCACAACACCTAGGTGGTGGCACACATGCCACAGCATTATCATTGAAAGCTCTAAAAGGTTTCCCATTACTGATAGGCTATGGGAATCAGGAAGCTTAAATCCAGGGTGGGAGTTGACAAACTTAACCCACCTGTCTGTGAAAATAAATTTGTATTGCAGCATAGTTATAGCTGTAACTGTTTGCGTGCATACTGTCTGCGCTTGTATTTATACCACAGTGGCAGTTGAGTACTTGTGGTGTGACAGACTGTTTGGCCAACAAAGCAAAACATGTTTGCAACTAAGTCCCTCAAGAAGCCAAACCACTGAGCTCTGGTCTCTAGAACACTAACCAAGCAAGCGTGATCCATCACAATTAGGTATGGACATTTGAAAAGCCCACCTTTGGTCTGCTAGGCTATGCTGCCTTTTGAGTGCCTCACCCACTTGACCATGCACTCGTTACCCCTGATCTTTCAGACAATTAATCACAGGCAAATCTGTGCTGGCAAAAATTTTCAAGACCTATACAAGAGCAGCTGAGGCAATGTCAACTGGCTTACAGTGTCTGTTCACACATCTAGTTAGGAACACGTGATCATCTGGACTCCTGTAGCTAGAGGCCAGAGAGCCACACTCTGTACTAATTGAAAAATAAGGAATGAAAAGATTTGCTTTCCACACAAATATGAATGACTACAATTACATCTTTATTATCTGAAGTGGGCACTTGTGGCTTGTCTGTCTTCACCTGTTCTGGCATCAGGAAGAAATACCACAGAAATTAGCCTCCGGCTGATCATCTCATTATAGGCCAGTAACGCTCCACTTTTAGAGAATCTGATGGATACAAAATCAACCTACTAATACAAATGCATCTGAGGTGTGTTATGTTTAATGCAAAATCAGCTGGTGCTTCAGAAGTAAGGGATTCAGCTTTAAGAAAGTTGCCCTTAAATAAAAGGAACCCATTAAAAATGCACAGACCTGAAGACCAAGAAACTACATTGATGGGGGAAATTAATTGAATTTATTAGAAGCAAAGAAAATTAAATGACCATCTTTTCAGAAACAACCCTCTTCTACAAAAGCAGCGTAATACAGGGACTTATGACAGCATTTTAAAAGTTGTGACACATTATACAAATAAGGTTGTATTAATCTTTATCTCTCTCCTTCTAATTTTGATCAATGATTCTTTTGTCTACTTCTCACTGTGCTGATTTTGTTAAAGTGATACTTAGAATAATTCTGATCTCAATTCAGAAATGTTCCTCCTCCACATCACCATCTTTCCATCCTTCATGCTGCAACCTGTCTATTACCTTTCCCTTTGATGATCGTGAAAGTTCCCTGATTAGTCTATCCAAATTTAGTCTCTTGTCATCCCAATTGGGCCTGCAGGGCACTACTGGAATACTTTGAAAACTCATTTGTACTAATTGGGTGATTACCTGTCTGTTGCACTTCCAACTACTGTATTGTGATAAAAGAAAAATCAGACATGATTTCTCTCAAGGGTTGCCCAATAAAATATAGAATGCCCAGTTAAATTTAAGATTCCAATTATAAAACACTTTTTTATTTGATAAATCTGTCAAATATAAATTGAACGGAATATATTTAGGAAATATATATATATATATATATATATATATATATATATATATTTTTTTTTTTTTTAACCTCATTTCCAAAATATAGAGTAGCAACTCTAAACTGTGTAAGTAGGGAGAGTTTCAGAAGGCTATGAGAACAAATTCTAGAAATTTAAATCTCTCAAAGAGGTAGAAGGGCCTCTTCTAGAGGAGGTGATACCTTAGAGACCTTCGGTCTGGGTAGAGGTCAATCAATAAAGACATGAGGAAATTGTTTACATGTGAAAAGAAAAGTCAAGTCTGCAGAGGGCAAGTTTTGTCACTATTTGAAAAGCAGTGTAAACTAGGAGGAAACTTTATTTCCTTGAATATGTTTTGTTAAGCAGGAGAGGTATAAAGACAAATTTACATTTTGGAAAGATAGAACACTGTCCTCTAAGATTTACACACCAATTTAGACTCAGTTTTTTCTTTCTTTCCTTGTCAATGATTGTAATGATAAAAGAATTACAGGATGATTGAAAGAAATGTAGTGTATAAGGCCTAGAATGCTGTTTCCTGCATGATAAATAACAAAGATATAATTTGTTATAATTATTGTTCAATGTCCTCTGTCAAAGACACCCCCACTTTCATTGCCACCCTCATCACCATAACCCCATCATCCTGTCACTTACCAAACTGGGCCATTGAATGCTGAACATCTTTCTGATTTTTCCCTAAATATATTCCTCGCCTATGGTATGCTTGCCTTGGAAATTACTTTTCAAGACAAGACACAAAGTTTCTCTCTCTTACAAAGTTTTAAATGTCCTGATTGACTGTGACATTTTCCTTCTAAATTCCTACAGTCCTTTTTCCTTAACAATGTTTGTCATACTATAATATTTATTAAAACATCCTATGTCCTTAACATCATTAATCTACTAAGTTCTATAATGAGTATCATCAGCACATCTTTTATAAGAGAACTATGTCAGCCATTCAAAATATAGAAATGAATTACTCATTATGTTTAAGAAATTCACAATCTAATGGAAAAACAATCACCATCAATAAATAATAGCAACACAGTCTTGTATATTTTATAAATTTTGAGTCAGCTCTTCCACCAAAGGATGAACTTTTTATATCAAGGCCCAAATCTTATATGTCACCCGTAACAGTGCCTAGAATATAGAAGATTTAACATATGCTTAATAAGTTTAATTATACAATAAGAAAAGTACTACAGAGAAGAGAGTACAAAAGGCTAATAAATTCACTGTGCAGCTGAGAGGCAGAGGAAACCTTATAGACCAAAGGGGAAAGAAAGTGCTCAAAAGGAAAGAACAACTTGTAGGGATACACAAATAACTGCACCATGTTTAAGTGTGCAAGATAGGTAACCATACTACTAAGTTTTTGTTAGCACGTGACACAGAATAGTTTGTGCTGTCATTGTTTATCTGTCCATTTTTATGCTTTGATTCTGTAACTTGAACAACTACTTCTAAGATAACAATATTAATATATCAACTAGTGATGATTTCTTAATGTCATTTTTTGAAATCTGTATCATTTCTACCCTTTTATCTTTTGCTTTTTTTTATTAAAAAAAACCCTGGAGAGCGAGCTGTTTTGTGAAAAATTAGTAGAAACATACAAACTGGAAGAAATCCATAAGCACGGGAATAGCATATTCAAAAAACACGGAGTTTTTAAAGACTCTTGTGAATACTGAGCTTAACACTCTGGGTAGGAGCTGCGTATATAATTTGGCAAACATTTATGGAGATTTGGTCTTATCTAGCCCCTGTTTTCAGTACAGGAGAAATGATCTCAAGCAAGATAGAAATAGTCTCTGTCCTCAGAGCTAAACCCTAGCAGGCTGATGGAAGCAATACATTCATAAGGACAATCATGGAGATACAAGGAAAGAAAACAAGGAGGTTTGCTAGAGAGAGATCACGAAGAATGCATTTTAGACTGGGTCACTGAGGAAGGACTCCTGAGGGCAAGTCACTGACGTCGACATCTGATGTTATAAAAAGTAGTGAGCATGCAATAATATGGAAGGAAAACACCTAAAAAGGAATGGATAACATAAAAGCTATGCTGTGGGAATGAGACTGACATGTTCAAGGAGTCAAAGAAGCAGCAACAGAAGAATCACCTGGTACTTCAGAAAGGTAGCTCTGTCCACAGGAAGGTCAGAAGCTTAGGGAATCCTCAAAATGGGGTGCTACAACTTTTAGGTGATGCGCCTAGAGATATTACAGGGGTATAAAAGGTACTCCTGAAAAACACTTTAAGGAATTGGTAACTACACTGGAAATCACTGAGGTTAAAGCCCATGTTTCAATTTCCACTTTAGAATATAGGCAATGCCTAGCTTTGCTCATTATAAATACTCAGCAATCAACTGTGAAGTTCAGTGCATTTTCTCTGCAAACACTATCCTTTACTGTTCTCCTACCCTCCTACTGGAAAACCCAGAAATGTATACAGGGTACGAGGTCATATAGAGAGATGTAGACACAACTGGGTACCAATTGCTGTTCCATCACTCAATACTTCAATGACTTCAGTCAAGTGATTTATACTTCTTGGGTTGTCATTGTATTTGTTTAAAAAATTGGGAGAATTAACAATCATATCATCTGCCCTAAAAGGCTTTAGAGAAGGAGTTATGAATTTTTTGGAGCACTGTAAAATATTCTACAAATACTAGAACTGTAAAATAAAATAACCAAACACAAAGGAAAACTGGCTGCAATTCTGAATACTGGTTTCAGGTATAATGTTTAATACTGAATGAATGGGAAGCATATTACACTTTCTTACACAATAATATATTATCCTAGTAGCACATTATGTATTTATCAAGTCATCAACTTAAAATATTTATTGAACATATAAAATATGTAAGAAAATGTGCCATCACCCTAGGAGAATGAAAGAAATAATCACAGAAAAATCAACTGTTCCTCCCTCAGCGTCGTGCTCCTAAACTACGCAGGACATTTGGATAATTCCCTTTTTGGACAAATTGTACACTTTTCTTTTTATGACAAATCATCTTCAGTCAAGAGCTCCTTGGATAGTTAACAGTGTCTTTTGATGATCCTTAAAATTCTCCTCTCATTTTACTCTTGATTAAAAAGAAAGAAAGTGTGGGATCTAAGCCCTTGACTGATTTACACTTCAATTTAATTTCTCCCTTTCTCTTTCCTTTTTCCTTTTCCTGGAAGAAACCTTCCCTGTAATTAAGCTCAAAAGCTCTCATCAAACAGTTTGATTGAACTGTGGCACACTGAATACCCCCCACTCCGGGCTGCTGGGGCAAAGTGAAAGTGGGGTCCTCAGAGGAAGGGGTACGCCTGGGATGGAGGGAGAACTGCACCCCAGGGTGGCAATGAAGGGAAACAGTCAAGGACTGGGGTCTCTAGGCACCTATGCTGTTTTCTGCTCCTTCTGTATGATTTGTAACTCAAGCTACAGTGACCTGCATCCCAGGCCTCCAGGCCACAGCGTAACGGGTGACACCTGGAGCACTAACACTGTGCACAGTGGAAAGAGGACCTAACAGAAAAGCTGGAGACGTGTGTTAACTTTGACTTGCTCATAACTTGAAATGTGTGATTTGGGAAAAATTCAGAAACACCTGGTTTGTCAGCTTCTTCACATGAAATATGATTTGACTGGAAAAGACCTCTAACGACATCTTCCAGGTTTAGTATTTGATGACTCCACAAATGCAAAGCAGTTTTTGAGATTACTGAAAGCCCTTCATCAGAACATAGTGGCATCACCTTGAGCAATTTAGGGGTCAGGCTGTGAGTCTTGTTGTGGGTTTCCATTATTGAGTTACCTTGTGCAGGAAAATGAAGAGGCACTAGTCCCAGGATTATCTGAGAGTTCTTTAGGATAACTACCAGGCATTTAAGAGCTGATGGCATGGAGTAGCCATACATATGCACAGAATAGCCCCCTGGTGTCCGAAGGCTTACATTCCTATATCACATAAAAGCTACTCCTTCCTCAGATTATAAATGATATGTTGACAGGAGCCTCTGGCAACACTGGACCTCAGAAGAGAAGCAGGCACTGAAGCATCTTTACATCTACAGTGCATAGCAGACTTAGTGCTCAAGTTTGATCTTTACATTCCAGGCCAGGAGCTTCTTAGGATGCTATTAAGGGTTTTATGCTACATTATCTTTTCTGGCTCACACATGCGCCTTCCCATGCAAGTACAATACTCACACCTCACCAAAGTGAAAGCCACTTCCACTCCTAAAATATTCATTTCATTAGTTCTCCCCTCATAATTAGTGAACAGTTGCTGTATGTATGAAGAGTCAAAACAAAAGTACAGTACACTCAAAGTGATCTAATACGAGTAAAAATGTATTTTAAAATTCACTAAAATTTGCCTGTAAAGCCTGACAGAAAGATGAACACCAAATTCATGAAGAAAAGCTAGCAGGCCACTTAAAGGTCATTATGCAGTTCCCTCACTTTGTAGGTGAGAGAAATAAAACTTGGAAGACTCAGTAGTTTGCCTAAAACTATAATTTGAGGAGAAAGCCTTTTACAGGTATCGAGTCTTAAATTTTCTGTGAAAAAATACTTCTTATAGTGGTTCAAAAATGAGGAGAGTGAGGTAGCAGTGGGCTGTCCTGTCAGTGGAGGGTGATGCTTCGCACTTGGATCCCTGCCTGATCATATAACCATATTTGTTAGCAGATACTGTAACTACAGCATGTTTGCAAAGGGTGTTTTGGAAGGATTTTCTTATAAAATGGTAGGAATTACAAGTGTAAGTGCAGGGAAATGCCCTGATAATTGCTGTAGTATCCAGGAATAGGTGTGTATTTGGGTGGATTGTCTAACCTAACTGTCCAATAGATGCAGGGGCTACCTGCTCACAAAACGGAAGAACTTAGATAAAAAAACTGTCTGAAGCTCAATTCTTCTTCTTATAAATTCACAAATAATGAGTAAGTATCTTGGATCATGGTCAGTGAAAGTTAAAAGAGGTAAGCAGAAGTATTCAGTTTGATACTTGACACAAAGTAGATGTGTACTGTTTGCTGCTAAATGCAGAAAAGTCACCCTCCTTAGATGTTATCATGGCGCTATGTAGAACATAAAATCTCTCTTTAAAAATAGCCCAGGATACTACTTCAGAAATCCCCAGGTAGACTTTTTGACAGCACCCAGGTAACACTTTACAACTAGTAAGAACACAGGTCTGTATTAAGACTGCTTGATATATAGCCGGGTTCCACTACGTGTTGCCCATGCAAATCTAGATAAGCACCTCAAAAGCCCCATGCTATGGTGTTGTTATCTTTAAAGTGGGAAAATAACTGTTCCTATCTCATAGGAGAATTAACTTCAGCTGAAACTTTTAGAAAACTGTCAGGTACATCAGAAGTAAGAGAAAACAAGTGATGTTATCACACTTATTAATGGCAAAGTAGATATATTACTGTCATTTTTGTGAAAGCAGAAATACCCTTTCTTGGGTTTCATTTATTGAAAAAGTTTGAATTAACATAAGGAAATGGTCAAAGATGCCTCTGCAATCATGCAGAAATATTGGTTCATGAAAAAGTCATTCAATATTTGGCTCACAGGAAGAAGACAGGCAATACAACTTGACTATCTTAATTAAAAGATATTCCCTCTACCCAAATTGCCCAGAAAGCCAAATTCTCCCAGTAGCAGAGATTTAACTCTTTAATCACTTTTTGGAAATTTTAAAAGTAATTAGAATGCTACTAGAGTTGATCCCAAGAATCTGAGAAAGTCTCTTTCTTTCTTTTTAAATTTTTGAACTGATTGTTTCTCGGGGTCTTTAGGCTTTTATTAAAATCCAGGTTTCAAAGCAATTTGAGCTACTTTCTTAGTTATCAATTATGAAAAAGCCCCAAAGCCTTTGGTCCCTGTCACTACTTGCGCTTAAGTCCAGAATTTCAGGCTAGACATTAAATGAACTATAGAAGCATATTTAAAATTTTCAACCAGAATTCATTGTATGGCACTGCTGAAGACATAAGCCTGGGGATGCTAGGCAGTTTCTGTTTACTGCCTATGGTTCCTGTCTGGAAGACAAATAACTGCCCAAGTCCATGTCCCTGGAGGTGTCAGCTACACCTGTGCACAAGTTAAGTCTTGTATGTTTTTCATGAAAAGAGCTTTTTCTGCAGCAAATTTTGATTCTCTTTAAAATGTTCACTTCACATGAGTGTCTGGACTGATTATTACTTCCTCCTTGTTTAAGTCTCTGCAGACAACCAGACCCTGCCCGTCTCCTCCCTCTTCCTCTTCTATGGCACCACGAAATGACAAAGGGGCAAAGCAGGTAGATGTTAAGTAAAACAAGAACGCTGGTTCAGATGAATGCTGTGCTCTGTGAACCTGCTCTAGTGCTTAGTAACTATGGTGGCTCACCCTGAGTTCATTTTTTATTTTAATGTGCCACACAGAAAAGCAGCCTCAATATATATCCCCAGTTCTGAAGCATATAATCTATAAACTACAGGAACAGGCGGATCATTTCCATTAGTTTCTTATGTAGCCGAAACCGCAATTTGCACCCAAAGTGTGTAATTATATTTAAATTCTGAAAGACTGCATTGGAATGAGTTGAAATTCATAGTTTGGAGAAAGTCAGTCAAAAGTACACATGGTGATTCTGATGTGAGGGTTGGAGGAGCATTATGAAACAATAAAAAAAAGGTCAGTATGTTTCTCAGAAAAAGTGCCTTGCTGGTTTCTAGAGGTTTTATTTGTACATAGGCGCTCAAGAGCTGGCATAAGAAAAGGGTAGGGATTAAGGCTGGGGACACATTACTGACCTGTAACTCAGTCATAGCTTCCACATGGGAAGCAGTGGTCAGTGCATACAAAGGCTATTTCTTGATTGTTCTCTGGCGAGTTGAGACCTATTTGGGACAGGGCCCTAAATGTGAGCATTTTCACCTTGGGGTCTCCTACACAGAGGAAGCCCTCAGCTTCTCCAAGAAATCCTACCTCTTAGGTACACAGCCAGGTACCTATTAGAAGGATGACAGTGATAAATTCATCTAAATATAAGGTGAGAAAAACTCAATGCAGGTAGAATCCACGCCTGCAGGGATTTCACCTAGTTAAGAGGAAACTTCTCTATAGAAAGAACTGGAGAACAAGGTTGCAATTTGAGAAAGTCTTGAAGGAATGGGAAGGATTTTTGTCTCCACTGTAGCAGAGACACAGGCAATGTATTTTACTCTCATCACTGATTCTGATGCTGCCTGAATACCAGAGGCTGGGCCCTCAATTTGTCCATCTAGAGAATTGAGCTATATCCCTAAGGTTCTATGAGTCTGTTGGTGTGCTTTTGAGGGGCCCAGGACTTTCCCTCACCCCTTGCCTCTTTTGTAAACTAGCATCCCTTTTCTCCTGATACACAAAACTCGATTATCTGGCACCTGCTACTGCCTTGGTTCAGAAAGGGTTCAGCCAGGCTGATACATGCAGTAACTGCTATGAACTGGACACTCTGGTAGCTGCATTGGCAAAGTGTGTCGACTACACAATCAAAACACTGTGATAACTGGTGCACTCCATTCCTGTAAAGAGATCTTGATGTGTTTGTTTCTATGACTATTTCCTGAGTTTATGAACCAAGTGGTACAGCAGAAAGACTGAGAACTTTGCGGTGAGAACTGGGTTTGAATCCTGGCTTTATCACAGTCATACTCTGGTCAAGCCACTTCATGTCTCTGAGTCACAGTACCTTTATTTACAAAAACAGTAGGAAGTTCATTAACCTCAAAGCATGTGAATATTAAATGAAATCATACACGTAAGGCATCCGGCAGGGCGCCATGTATACAGCAGGTATACATTATGTGCTAGTTCATGATCCCAGGAGGCGCCTCTCAAAATCCTAACTGCAAGTAGAAAGAAACCACTTGCTCTTTATAAACTCAGCTGCAATTCTTCTTCCTGCCATGGTATGGCTAAACACAGAGGAGTGTTTTAAGCACAACACAGAGCTCCTTTCCAGGATTAATAAGGTATGTTTAAGTGAAAGCTGCATTCTTCCCATCTCAGCGTGACTTTGCAGTAAAGTTGGACTGTGGGCTTTAAAACAACATTGTGTTCCACTCTTGGACATTATGCTGCTTCTGTCTGAAGAGAAAATCTGGCTTGTGGCTTTGGCAAAGTTATTACGACAGTCAAGAAAATAGACCTTTAAAACAGTGATAGGCCTGTGGCATTCAGATAGATTTAAGATGCACAGTGGTGTCTCTAATGACATACCCATCACAGTCATGCAGTCCTAGTCCTGTGAAACACTAGGCAAGATCACCTCATTCAATCCGCTCTTCATGCATATGGGAAAGAAATAGCAATCAAAGTTCTTCCCAGTGATACCATGAAGGCATACACAATACACCTCTCAGAAAACTACAGTTGGAAGAAAGAGTGTGGGTTAAAAGATCGAGGTATCTACAGAATATCTAAGAGTTAAAATATTAACAAAAATATAAATGTCATCTCCAAAGCCACACAGTTACTCAGGAAGAAAACTTGAAATAAAAACTGTGACCCTGCTCTCTGTCCTATCTGTAAGAAATTTGGATTTTAAATTAAAACTCCACAAAGTCAACTCTAAGGGTTTGGGCATAATAAGGTGCTCCTATTTGCTCTATAAGCTTTGAGCCCTGGAAAGAAAAAAAAAATGACATTAAAAGAAGCTCTCCATTTCCAGGTCTGAAGATAGCTTACTAAAAAAAAAAGACTTGTTTCTTCCTACTATAAAGTAGATTAAAAATTCTACTTTCCAGTGGACACTGAACATTGAAATGTTTGCATTCTGCACAAATTTACCACAGAAGGATTCTAATTCTGCATTTTGAAAGTGGTCTCGAGATAGTTCTGGAGGTCTCTTTATTTTTATTTCATAAGATCTTTGACTTTCCCAGTAATTTGCTACCATGTTATTCTTTGCTAAAGTTTGCCTAGTATGAATTTCTCTCTGAGGAGATAGTGATCATAAGTTACAAGATGACTTTTGTCACATGCTATTTTCTTCTAGTACATAAACAAGAAAATGCTCATTAAAATTTTCTCATCTACATTTCTGATAAGAAGTAGTATGTAAATGAAGTTACCCTTTAGAGGCAGAAAGTACAGCAACACATAGATAAATGGGAACAAGTAAGCGCATGCTTTTTAACCTCCATTTTCCAACCAGCAAAAATCCAACACTGAAGGTCAACTTTGTGCAAGGAATTGAGAGAAGGAGGGCAGTATTATCATTAAACTATTTCCCATAAAATATTAAACCTGTACATAGTAATTTACAAGGTTCAAAGCACAACGCATGTAATCCTCCATGTCATTCTATGCGTAATAGTATTATTACTATTTCTAATGTAAAGATAAAGAAATTGAGCCTTAGTCAAGGTAAATGACTTACCCAGGTTTACAGTGCATAAAGATTGAGATTTATTTCCACCAGTTCTAAATCCTGCAGTTAATCACCCCACCACCACCTAACCCCACACTAGCCATTATAAAACTTCATTGTCATTCATCTGTTAGCCTCCTTAGCACAGATTCTCAAAGCTGCTTTTCTTCAGAAGTATCTAAACAAGAAACAAACAAACTAACCAAAAAGGTCATTCTTTCCTCCAGAGTTGAATTACTTACTTGGTTGTTTGGAATTAATTACAACCAGGGCTTTCTAATTTTACAACACACTTTGTTAATTATCTCATTCAAGCATCATTACTCTGTCAGGCAGCATACATACTATCTTATATTTTTAGATGAACTTCTGTCTTAAAACACAAATTCAATGGAAAAATAGTGAAATTGATACAGTGCTTTTTTAAAAGACATTTTTCAGCTGTCAAACATGTAGTCACTCACACTAAGCTAACTTGCTCTGCTTCACTGAAGGATAAGTGAAAAGAGTTGGTGATGTGTGTCTCAGGAAAGGAACAGAGTGAAAAATTGTAACTCATAAAAGAAATCAAGAGTCTGACATAGAAGGGCAACAGGTCTTGCTAAGAAAACCTAAACCTGTGGGCCTAGATCGTGCAGAATGTGTGACTGGAGTCAGAATTAGTCTAAATGCACTTCGAGGTCTGACTGTCATAACAGATAAACTGAGAAGAAAGCAAATATACATTTTAATTAAACCTACTGTTATCATTTTCCCATGTATGTCAATAGGTCTTTTCTTCTTGAATCACCAGCTTATAATTTTGTAAATTGCTGCCACTGTCAGTGAGGTTTTAGTTTTCCATTCTGCAAGTTGCAGCTGACAGATTCACTGACGGCTTTATTTCTATCCCAGTGACTGGGGGAGAAGGAACATTACAGGGTCTCCTCAAAAGTCATATGTTGAGACCCTAATCTCTAGGACTTCAGAATGTGACTAGGTTTGGTGATAATGTCTTTTAAAAAGTATTTAGGACAAAATGAGGCCATTAAGGTATGTCTTCATTCAATCAAATTGGTTGTCCTCATAAGAAGAAAATAGTTGGGTTCACACAAAGAAAATCACAATTATATGAAGACATAGTTAGAAAATGACTATTTGTAAGACAAGGAGAGAAACTGCAGAAGTTAGCAAACCTGCAAACATGTAAATATTGAGCTTCCAGCACCCAGAGCCATGACAAAATAAATTAGTGCTGTTTTAACCAACTGGTCCATGGTATTTGGTTATGGCAGCCCAAGAAAAGCAGCACAAGGAGGGAGGGATGAATATATTCACGGTTTACCCTAGGAAACATACCTTCCTCTCAGGCTACCCAGGGTCCTAGAGAAGCAAACTTTCTGAAATCTGAAAAATGTGTTCACGATTAGCTTTGTTAAATATAAAATCATATTCTAAAGAAATACAGTATAGTTCTTACTGTGAAATTCTACCTATCAGCCAGTTTGGTGGGGGACTTTGTTTGGGTTTTTTTGCCCCTCAATTGAAGTGTTCTGAATACCTCGCCTCCTCTCCCTGTGATACCTCTACCCAACAGACTGACCATGCTGAAACACCTGAAGAAACTTACACTAGGATATCATAATGTTCTCACAAAGGCTTTTAAGAACAAGTCAATCTCCAGACCCATTAAAAGCTGGCAAATTTTAGAGAAGGAAAACAATGCAAATGGGGGGAAGAGAAAGAAAGAGGAGAAACCAATTTAATTAATTCATCATGAAGGCCAAAGACCCATAAATCTTATCATTTATCTGTCAAACAACACTCTGAATTATTCAGTGTAACAAATCGCAAGAAGAAAGGCAGAAAGTGGTTTAGATAGCAGCTGGCTGAGCAGAAGAAAATGCTCAATAGATCAGAACAGAACAAGCCCCTGGCTAGAGAAACTTGAAGGTGGGCCTCTGTGACAAGGAATGGGCAGTGGAATTCCTTTCAAGCTCTCCTGAGTCACATGACACAAGTCAGTGACATCCTCACCACACTTCTGCTACCACAGTGGGAAGTAGACCTAGGCCTCCTCACACCCACTACATGCACATAACCCACCCCCACCCAAGACACAAACCCTAGTTTTTGAGCGAAATTCTTTCCTTTAAATACATGGCTGTGTGTTCTCTTTGAAAATCAAGTTTTCAATAGGTTGTGTCCTTATCTAGATACCCAGCTCTCCTCATCTAAGCCCCTTCAAAAATGTCAAATATACATTATTTTGAGGAAGATAAAATGTAGTCTATATATAAAATCCAGGACCCTCAGTGAAACCCACTTTATAACTGTAAAAGTGTTTTTCAGGCAGAAAAATACTAGCATTACTAAAAAAGCACACAAAACTCGCATATGACAATGAAGTCTAGTAAACACATTTTATCATTTGTATGTTCTCTACCATGAATCTACCCAACACTTTGAAAATCCTAATATTAAAGTGTAAAAATAAAGCCAAAGATAAAAAAAATAATCTGGAGGCACATGCTGACTACCAAGAGACTATAAGTATGCATTTTACAAAGGATATTAGATTTTATATTAATTGGACTTGGTATGTGGATTCCCACTCACTCCCTGTACTTCTTAAAGCACAGAAGCACTTATCTTTCATAGTGATCAACTCACTTCTAAAATTATCCTGAGATGAACACCACAGTATCTCACTTAGGTCTGTATCCTTTGCAGGGAGCACCCAGCCTGGCAAGAGGGAATGCTCAGTAAGTGTTAAATGAGTGACTTGGACAGAAGATAGTATGGAAGAGGATGGGGAAACCTAAGAGATTGACCAAAGAGGAAAAGGGCATAAGAAGAGGGTTAATTTTATCCTGAAACTCAATTCTAACCCAAGGCTACTTTGGGTACCACAGGGCATTGTGGTCTTTGTGTTCCCAGTTCACAAAGTAGTTCAGTATTCTCTAGGCTGCCCTGATATGAAGTCATGGGGCAAATCTCTAACATAATTAGTTTTTGTAAAGATCAGCACGGAGCATAGGTAAGAAGACAATGGGGGGAATTTCAGCTCTGAGTTTCTTGCATCCATCTCAGTGTGGATCCCACTATAGAGGAGGATTGTGACAAAGGCCTAATGTTGGTGACAACTGATTAACAGCACTTTGAGAACTTTTCACCTCTCAGAAATAGCCAAGGGCAGAGGCAATTAAAAAACAAAACAAAACAAACAAACAAAAAAACACCTCTGCACTCCAAAGAAGATTGTTGCAGCCAAAGATCTAGTTTTAGTTTTACCCTAGAATGAAGGGCAGACAATACAGAGTATTCTGGAAAGGTGCTGGCAATAAGCCATCAGTAATAACCAGCAAACTCATGGTGCTCTACCTCCTACCTCCACCACCCAAAACATTAAAAAATCCTATTATTTAGGACTTTGCCTTGAAAACAAGTGTCTTCAAGTAAGAAGGAGAAATGGATTAGCAAAGACCTATGAGGTCTCCTGCTCTTTTCAGATAGGCAGTCAAAAGGCCACAGCTGGGATGCAAGAGGGGAGCCAGAGGTTGGGGCATCTTGTTAATTGCTACTTCTCTTGATTTCAAGCTCCAAAACATTACTTAAATATGCAAGGAGCCTACTTAATATAGATGCATTCATTTTTCAAGGCCCAGATCAATGGGATGGGACTTACTGAAAGAAGATACTGAAGAGTTGAATTCATGAGTTTTCTTATCTTAATCAAGCCAGACCCTGAAGTTCACTGTATTCTGCAGCTCTGGTGGATGTGAGCCCCTTTTCTGGGATTCCTGGCTATTTACTTACTTGGTTCTCCTTTCCCATCACACTGAATCTTATAGGTTGCAGGCTAATGAGAAATTAGACTGGGAACCACTCAATAAGGTTTAAGATGGAATGTTGAGAACAACCAATTCTTAAAGAAATGGAAGGAACACAAAAGAGGCATATTTAACCTGTGCAGAGCTCAACCCCTGTGTGTGTGTGTGTGTGTGTGTGTGTGTGTATGGGGGAGGCATTGATTCAGGAACCCCCAAAGGGAGAACTCTGTTCTCTAAATTCCATCACTTATGAGCAGCTGTCTTTAACTGTTTACATACTGATCAAAAAATAGCAAGACCCTGCCAGCCTATAACCTCTAACTAATGCATAATCTTCATCTCTCTGCTGATCATTTACACTAATTAGCAAAATTTAGCTAATTATCACTGAGCGTTTCCGTGTTTAATTATGGCCATTAGTAATAGTCTGTCTGGGTCCCCCCTCCCCTTTGCACATCTTTCTCTTTCCTACCCCTCTGCTCCTCTCTACCTCTGTCTTATGAGCCACATTTTCATTTTGATGTCATTGCTCTTTTGGTGGATGTGACTTTTTCCTAGTTTGTTTGTTTGTCTATTTATTTATTTATTTATTTATTTATTTCTGTTTAAGCAAGAAAGCCTCCACCCCATCCAGCAGGAGTCACAGAGGAAACAGCAACCAGAGGAGAACCAAGCATTGGAGTCTTCCCTGCCTTCCCCTTCTACCAACGTCCCAGGCTCCCAGTTACTTGACAGTTCCATCAAATATATTTAAGGAAGCCTCGGACAGAGGCAGAGTGTGCCCTGACATTTTCACAGTGTGCTTTCTCTTACCACTGCACAACCCGCAGAGCAGAACCCTGCAGCCAAGAGGCAGAGGGAAGAATCAACTTTCCAAATGAGGTCTGCACATTATAGGTCTTCAAATCACAAGCTTGGGCAGGGACCCTTGCCTGGTTCACATTTATGCTGCAGGGAGGACCATTTCTGCAGTCTGTGGCAGACTCTGTGGAAGCTTTTCCCCTCACTATCAGGAGTGCATAGTAAACACAGCACGAGGCTCCTTCCTTTAGAATAGTTACTACAGCAAACTCCCACCTTAGCTGCAGACGCTGCACTCTTAGAGGGAATGTGAGCATCGCCTCCTCAGAGAGGAACATATTTTAAAAGCCATGGGCCTCTCTGGCTGATAACCATGCAAAGAGGATCATTTGAAGCTACACCTGTGTTGTGTAAGCAAGCCCATTCATACTACCTTTCATTGAAAGAACATTTGCACAAATAGTGCAATCAGTTACTATCATTTCCACTTGGGTAAATGACACCTGAACTTAGCCTACTCTGACATATTGCTTCCTTTCTAATAGTTAGGAACATTAGATGTGCAGTTTTAGTGATAGCCATTCTATCAGACATGTGGACAAAGAAGCAGTTGCCAAAATGAACAACAGTGGTCACTGGTTATTAATTATCTTTTCTGCCTTCTTAGACTCAGCTGCTCGCCCCTGACCTTTTCCACACAGACAAATTTACAACAGTCCAGTCAACTTTGGACTGAGGATCAGAGGATGCTTACTGTCTGCTATTTCCCCATGCCTGGCTCCCACACAAGACCAGGAGAAGGAAGAGTGCAACGGAGGTTCAGAAACGATCTCTCAGCACGTAGCATAGTGACTTATCGGATAAGTTGTGTGCCACTCCAGGAGGGTGGAGGGAGTGGGGGGCTGCAAAGGGGACAGTGTGGTATTTGCTCCGCTGTGAATGAGGAAGCTAAGAGAAGAACCCTGTTAAGAAAAGTGAGGGACTGAGGAGAAGGAAAATCAAACCAAAACAAAACAAAAAACCACACACAAGCCTTTAGGAGAAAGTGGAAATTTTCTTCTTTCATGCACATGCATGGCTTTTTCATCATTTCACACTTTTTTTTTTCAATGCTTTTCCCACCCTTGACACCAGCCAAAAGACCGACGGGTTAAGGAAACTCTATGCCCCGTTTAAAAGGATAAAGAGTAGAGAGACCCACCGTGCCCTCCTCGAAGGGAAACAGGGGAGCGATATATAGAAATAGGCACTGAGTGATGCTTGCTGCTGTGGAAATGGTGCTCCTGCTGAGAGTGAGATCCCGGCGAGGAAGAGGAAGAGGAGGAGGCTACATGAGAGGAACTCCATACAGAGCTGACGATACATCCCCAGAGGAGGGACCAGATTCCAAGCGTCCAGGCCGGCCGGCGAGGAGGGCTCCGTCTCGAGTGGATTCTCAGGTGCATGGTCAACGCACTGGACCACTACAAATGGGCAGTTTCAATTCCAGCCAGTGAGGACTAATGAAGTTCATGATGCCCAGGGGCCCATCATAGGAGGAAGCGCTGCCCGGTTAGGGGGAGAGGAAAGCAGTAGGAGCTTCCCAGACAGCGAAGAAATAGTTAAAAAAAAAAAAAAAAAAAAGGCAAAGCCCCTCTTTCCTTTCCACCGCTGAAATTTAGGATGCCAGAGTCTGCCCAGGAACAGCAAACCTCCTAGGCAGCCCCGGCATGCCACACATGTCAGGGGAGGCTGCCTCTTGGTCTCGGGCACCTCGGGTCTGAGGACTTAAGCTGCACACTCCGGGAAGCCTCTGGGGGAAAGGTGGAAATGAAGAAAGAGGAAGAAGCGGCGGAGACCCAACTGGGTTCAAGCTAGTTTATCCCGACATCCAAGGAGTTTGAGCATTTTTTTTTTCCTGTTTCCACTTCCACGCGATGCACTGCAGAACTGCCAGGCGAATCGGGGCTGCAGGTGGGAGAGTTCGAGTCTCGGCGGCGAAGGGCGCGGAGGCTGTTAACCCTGCGCGTTCTGGACGGGCGCCACGGAACAGCCTCCGGCTCCCCGGGTTCCCAACTGGATGGAAGGAAGACAGCAGCGGCCGCCAGGGCTTGAAGGCTGGGAGTTGAAAGAAGAGCCCAGAGCAGCCAGGGTGGCACCAAGGCGGAGGGAAGTGGGTGGGCGCAGTCAGGACGATTGCGAGAAGAGACGCCCGGCAGGCGGCAGAGGCGGCCGAGGCGGGCGGGCGCCAGCGAAGTGCTCGGAACCGGGCGGCACAGGTGAAGTGAAGCGAAGAGTTGGGGAGCCAAATTCACAAAGGGGCAAGTCATATGCAAATAGCGCACTCCCGAGAGCAAATCAGTGCAGCCCGAGCGCTCTGCCGAGGGACTGGCTGGCTCCCGAGGAAGGAGGGGCCGAGCGACCCGGAATCCCGGCCCTCCCCATTCAAGTACACGCCGGTGTACACCCGCGCCCCGGGCTGGCTCTCCTCCCGCCGGGGCTCTGTGTGCGCGCGCGTGAGTGCGACCCACAGACCCGAGCTGCATGCGCGTTGCTTCTGTGCCGGCCCAGGCTCCTCTCCCAGGCTTGTGAAACCAAACTGGAGCGATTAAGGCGCCTTTTGCAGTTTTGCAAAAGAAAAGTCAGGCTGCGGCGAAGGCCCAAGGAGCCACAAATAGCAGCCCAAGTCAGCAGGAGCGGCTGCAGGCGGCGGGGCTGCTCCACCAGGCTCGTAGCCGGGCCACTCCCCCTGCGTGTGTGTCTCTGGGGACCCCCACTCGCAGGCGAATGGAGAGAATCTGCGTCCTGGCTCTGGAAAGCGAAGGTGATGGGAGTGGTCCAGAGACTCCTCTGAAGGGTGAAGGGTTCAGTGTCTGGATTCGAGAAGGTGGCTTCCGCGCCAGATGGACCGAACGCTCTTGGAATTCAACACCCAGAGGTTAGCGCCCGCTGGGGCTTGTCTTAGTCAAAAGGCTTCCGAAGGAGCAAGGGTCCCGCGTCTCCCTCTTCGAGGTGGCTGTCTTGTCCTTAGACCTGTTGCTACCCCAGGAGGGTAAAGTCCCAGAGGTAATGCACTGGGCACTAAAGAATAAGGGGATTACCCCCAGTGATGAACCCGGTGAGCACCAGGAGCGGCAGCCCCTGTCATGGCTCTCTAGGGCTCTTGGAGGGACTTACCCAGGACTTTGCTAGGGAACAGTGACATTGTGGACCAAGTGGCCTCTGCCTGGCCATATGCACAGTAGGAGATGCATACCCAGCAGCAGTCCTCCTGGGTGGGACCCTTTTGTGCCTGGGTCTTGCTAGCATTGACTTCCTCTTGTGTACTCACCTGGATTAAAAGCCCTTTAACTACGTTTCAAGGGAGAAAGGGGTGAAGGCTGTGGGGATAATAGTTGCTAATTAAATCTTATACAATATTTGCATATATATAATATATATATATATACCATATATATGTCATATATGCACACACACCGTATACATTGCATTTAGGTGCAAGTTTTTAAAAAGTGCTTATAATACCTCCTACTTTCCTTTCAAACTCCCTAACCAGAGATAAAGAGCAGGGATTATGACAGCACTATTCATCTTTGGGACACCCCAAGGAGATGTCAAGGAAGTATGTCTTTATGCTTTTCCAGTAGATGAAGACACCAAACATACAAGGGATTTCTCATGAAGGTCAGATATCAAGCCCATTACAGAATTTACAGCAGTCACTTTAGATTCTAGTTATGAAACTGTTGTTCTCCTCAGGTTCCACGCAGGTATCCAGAGTGGTGGAGTGAGTCATTCCACTGTCCTGGTTCTCAGGCCAGCAGTGACCAAGGGTCCACAACCTCTGAGGGAAACAGTCCTGTGACAAGGTCTTTCCTGCTTTTGAATGGAAGCTTAAGACACAAAGCCTTACAGCAGTGACACAGGAACACAACGATGAGGCTGAGGGTGGCATGAGGGCACTCAAACCTCAGTTTCTTTTTCTACACACTGTAGAAGATACTGTCTGCCTGACAAGGTGGTTAAGGACCGCCTTAAATGAGACACAGCCTCTGGGAGGGCGCTGGACAAATAGTGGTGGTACTCTGTTCACTGGGAAAATAAACTGATGCTCCAAGAGGCTTAGTAGTATATGCTATGGGTCTTAGGCTATTTTGGTAAGGTCAGGAAAACAATCTTAGTATTCTAAATATCTTCCCTTAAGATAGAGGGTAATTTCTATTAGATTCAGCCCTGACTTAATCCTGCCAGAAGGATTTCCACTAAACTTGAAATTCATTCTCATCTCCTGTCATGGTCTTAAAGGGACCTAAATTCCTATGCTTCTGCCTAATATTCCAATTTATCACCTGACAGATACCCCTAACTTGTTACCCTGCAGTCCTCAGACCTTCTTTTTCCTCCTCGAATATGCCCAGCTCTTTTCCAACCCAGTTCCTTTAAGCTCTTGCTGGTTCATATTATCAGGGAGGTTTTCACCCAATATTTCCACATAATCAGCATGTTTCAAATATCATCTCCTCAGAGGTGCTCTCTGGCCCTCAGCTAAAATTAGCTTCTGCTACCCCAAAGAACATTCTATTGCATTACCCTGTTTTTTTTTTTAATTTATCTTTCACAGCATTCTCAACTTCCCGATATTATTTTGTCTATGGTCACTCTCTTTAAAAAAGATGGTAAGCTCCTTGATGGTTAGCCTCTGTCTGTTCTCCCTGTGTCTTCTGTGTGTAGAACAATGGGTATCAGGGTGACAAGCGCATCACAGGAGCTCAGGAAATGCTTGATGAATAAATGAAGCCAACATACCCACCACCAGTCATATAACTACATATTTTTATGCCATTAGTTTCACTGACCCATTTATCTGACTTTAGTGACATTGATCCCCAGAGACAAGCTCTCTAGAGGTGACATGCAGAACACCTATCCATTTAAAGTTTTTTGTCTTTGCTAAATTGGCACTGAGCATAGGAGACTCTATTTTGACTTCATCCTAAGGAACCTTGGGAAGCTTACATGGACTTTGCAATTAATTCTCTGCTAGGAGTCAAGTGAAAATAAATCCTTAGTGTCACACAAAATTTTCAAATGTGGCTCGTGTGTCATAGCTGGAACTATTCTTTTACTTGTCATACATATGATTTATTTATTTACTTACTGAAAAATGTCAAAAAGGGTAGTTATGAGTTCCAGGAAGACAGATTTCATGTATGGACACCATGAAATATTAAGGAGATTCATCTGAGAGCAAAGACTGGTTTATTTTACTGCTTCCATTCTAAAAAGCTAACTCACAATTATCCTGATTAACTGCACATCCTTTACCAATTTAATATAGTATTTTCTCATTTGTTCCTTCTCCCTTTCTCTAGTCAACAAATTCCTATTTAGATGCCTAAGCCCCACTTTTCAGGTCTACTAGAGTTTAGGCTGATGTATGAAATACATTTCTTGAGATTTCTGATCTCCAGTGATAACTCATAAACACGCCCTGCAGCTACAGTTCCAGCTGAAGCACTGTCTTCACCAATCAGATGCTTCGTCTTTCTCCCGAAGTTCTCTTCTCTACTGGTCCCTTCAGTGAGAACACTTGGGCACCATGTCTGCAGCAACAGGATGAAGTTGAGAGTCCTCTTTTTAAGATAGAACAGAAACAGATTTAAAAATGCTAAGCACAGATTTAAAGTTGAAATTATAAATAATTTCACAGGAACAACCACGCTTAGCCCTACTTGAATAAACCCCATGAAATTCAAACCATACTCGTTGGAACCTTACATTTCTGAATGGAAGACAGATTGAAAAATCCCTATAACTGAATTCACTAGGTCCATAGCTGGGTTTGTTTGCTACTTCAGACTTAGAACTTGGTATCACGAACTTCTCTTTTTGTTCCTTTAATCTTTCCTGTTCTTTCTCCTTTAGAGAATATCTCAAGGTAAAATATGAGAATCTGTAGCCTCTGATTCTTCATCTTGTTTTGTCCTGTACCTCAGCAATAAAGTAGTCTAAGGAGTTCATTCTTGGGCTTCTAAAATAAGCCCCTTGATTGTACTTAAATGTGGCAGGCATAGACTCAAGAAGATCAGAACACACGGGATCAGCCTGTCTCTGTGTGAGACCCCAGCTCTTAAGTAAAGATGACCCTCTTTATCCCCAAATTAAGATGTATAAATCTTTACCCTCTCTTTCCACACAGGGCTCAAAATGATCATTTACGAGAAATGCACACACACACACACACATACCACACAAAACACATACATACACAACTAAACTCTCATAATCGGAAATGAAATAAATGTCCTGAAAAAATACAGGTGACTGTTAACATGGCTATAAATATATGTAAGGGATCCAGGGACACCATAAAACAGTCAAACTTTATTTCATGTCAGTAGGTTTATTTATAGTTACATAATCTGTCTTTCTGCTTATTTATTTAAGAAAGTCATCCTGCAAAAAAGCAGATTTTGATTCTATTTTCCATTTGGGAATACAAAAGAAAAGCTTTATCCTTTTAACCTAATTCTTACTGTATTTGATTTTTTTTAAAAAGCACATTGGAATCCTTATATAAATTTGTAGTTTAGCAAATGCATATGTTCCTTTCCTTTCTTTAACTTATTCTTCTCATAAACATCTATAGTTATTCCTGCATCCTCCTTGTGGCTGAAATAGGGATAGTTTGAATACTGAGAACAATCTCTCCAGGAGAGTTTGCCAAATCTCTCAGGTTTGGTCTATAGAGTTAAGATATTTGCTACATTAAGTTTGTACACATTTTTTTTTTTTTTGAGACAGGGCCTCACTATGTAGCCCAGGGTGGCCTTAAACTCACTATGTATCCCTGATGGTCTGGAACTTTCAGCGAGTCTCTTGCCTTAGCCTCCTGAGCGCTGGAATTACAGGCATGCACTGCCATGCCCTGCTACACATTTATTGAGGGAGGAGAAAAATGTGAAATGTTCTTTAGCCAGCCTCCTTTGAAGGCCAAGTGAAGTTATTGTAATAAAGAAATGATATGTTTTTTCTTTTACTCAGTTCCTCAAAGAGAGATTTGGCTTTTATACACCCATTCGTGTTCATTAAGCTTATGCTGAACATCAGAGGTCTAAACGTTTTATCCTCAGTACCATGAAAATATCTATGCAGTTTTGAGGAACCTAATAAAATGCTTTATCATCATACAACAACAGAAAAAATAATTTCATTTCTGTATCAATAGGATAAGCTATCAAATCAAAGATCTGGGAGATAGTTTGAAGAATATGCAGAGTTACATACTGGGATTTGGTGCTTGGCTGCCTAGGTGCTAGGCTGCCTGATTTCACCACTTCACTGCTGTCAAAATATAGACAAGGTCCCTAAACTCTTTATACTTTAGCTTCTGTACAGTAAACTTGTTGTCAAGATTTAAACAATACATGTAAAGTGGATATAAACAACACCTGACACATAGAAAATGATCAATAATTGTGCATAATAAGTAAAATAATTACTATTTTATTATTATCTGCCTCTCTTTATCCATCTAACTATGTGAAAGTTGTTCTTGAAAATGGTAATCTTTCTTGTTTATACAAATTTCCAGGAGAATTAATAAACTGCTTCATTAACAATTCCAATTCTCTTAGCAAATCTTCTGCAGAAAAGGGGGACAGCTTCATCAAATATTATCCAAGTTAACCCCAAGACAGTATAGCTCCAAATTGGCCCCAGAACTGATAATAATGGCTATCAAAATCCAGCATTGTTTCTTAATTGTTTTTCAGGGTAGATTGGAACTCTCAGAATCCTGATTTGCTTTGGGATTTGAAAGGGGTCTCTTGCTACTTCTCTTTCCAATCTCTTGGTTTCTTTACTTTCTTCTCTCAAATAAAAAATGCATTCTAATTAGTTAGCCTTTCCCCCTAGAAGACATAGATTAGAAATCCTTAATAATTTTCATTGGAGTTTTGTAGCATTTCATTATTATTTAACAGTTCTTAAAGGTTATTGTGGCTGTATCCCTGAACTAGTTTTCACTCAATGTAAAAGAAACTATGTCTGTTGAATTTCATTTTGGTGCATCAATGCGCTTCCGTTTTAAAAATTAAATTTATGCTTACAATAGGGAAGACAATGGATGAAGACCAGGATACCAGGTAGTAAAGAAGAAATGTCAGGTCTTAAGAAGTAAATGTTATAGCAGAAAAAGAAAACCTACCAAATGAAATAAAAACAAACTATAAATTCTATGCATATATACAGCTAAAATAAAGATATATGTACACAGAATAGCAAATAGACTCAATCTGCTTTGGGAGGAACTGAAGAACTATCATAAAGGATCTGATTCACAAGCAATGTGACATGTGAATTGAGTGTCAGAAAACTAGAGTTCAAATTCTGGGACCACTACTTACTGTCTAAATGACCTGCAGCAACCTCTTTAAACTTTCTAAATGTGTTTCCTCAACAGTGTAATAATAAATAATCCTCGCATCATGGAATGATTTTGAGGACTCAGTGAAAAGCTATACGTTCACACCTTGGTACCTGACTGCTTTGGGACTCATCAAATTTGGTAGTGGACATATTTTGACATGAAAATTTTGTCTCAGTATTGTCATTTTGTACTTGATGTGCAAGCTAGAATTTGTCAGTACTGATTGCCTTATTATTGATTCATTACCTTTTTCAGGTATGTATGGTAGTCTTCCCAACTCCCAGAACCAAGTGTCTATCTTACAACTCCAAGAAGAGCACATCATCTAAGAGAGAAGGACCAAGATCTAAAGTAAACAGGTACTTTCCACTTGATGCTCTGTAGACTTGAATTCACTTAACTGAGAAACCTCAGAGTAATGAGATGAATCCTCTCCTAGCAGAAGGTACAAAGTTTTAGCTGCACAGCTTCAGAAATGTTTGCAAGATGAGTAATAAGGGCATTTCTCAGTGACACTGAGAATTTAGCACGTGGTGTGTCTGGGAATGGGAGTGAGTTTGTAACACAGGTAGGAGGAGCAGGCTATTCTTAGAATAGATGATACAGCATTGATATAATATCTTAACATTACTGATATATATGTCCTCAAAATCTACCATTTCCAATCTGGACAGGCAGAATTAGTTCTTCTTTTCTATCTTCAAAAAGCACTGTTCTGTTAACACTTGTCACATTCTGCTGTGATCATTAGGTTTATATACAGGTTCCCTATGCAATTCATAGAGAAATTATGTAGGGAGTCAGGGCTTGGTACCAAGGCCAAACAGCTTGAGTTCTAAGACAAGAGAGCTTAAATTCAAACCTCTGCTCTCTATTATTTACTTGCAATGTGACCTTGGGTAATTTCCTTAGCTTCTAAAAACATGCCCACTCATGGGAAAGATACATACAATAACTTAGACTAGACTTAGAGGAGGCATTATGGATGCTCATGAAATGCTATTGGGATACATTTAGGTACAATTGTGTAGAAGATTTCCTTTATAGGTGGGGTGGGCAATGGGAAGAAAATTCCAAAATACACAAGTGACTCATTATATAGAAAAATTCTAACATTTGGAGCTGTAACAAAATGAGAAAGGATGACTTGCAAGACAGTGACTTTTCCATTACAGGAAATATTCAAGTAGCAGATGCCTGTTAACAGAGCCTAAAGCAGAAGGATGACTTTACTTTCAAATTTAAGATTATATGACTGATAAAAGCTTTCTTTGAAATTTCTCCATGTCCTCTACTTTTGCATTTACTTAAATGTTTCCCTTGGCCTTATTTTGAGGCTAACCCCCAATACCTGGATCTTTCAAGATTGCAGAATGTTTCTATTATTGAAAATTTATATACTGAGGCTAGGAATCTTGTTGGGCTTCTATAAATTTAAGCAGCACTGTTGCACCAAAACTTCATTTTTCATTACCACATGCAGTACAAGTTATCTCTAGACATATTAACAACTTTATATTTCTATTTTAAAAACCAAACATTTTCCCTACTAGCAACACCTACACAACTGCTGTTCCTGTGATCTAAGAGGACATTTCTCACTGGTAAGGAAGATATTGCTATGGAAAGAGTGTGATGGCTTACTTACCTACTGCCCTTACCTCCCAGCAGGAAATGCTCATGGACTAAACAAACATAAAACAAGTCCATTTAAATGAAGGCCCCTGGGACAGAAAAAAGAGCTACTTTGCTCTTTCTAACTAGTACAGGGCTATGTGTTCTCAGGAGCTGATGTGGAAAAGAATTAAGTTAGGAACTGAGGAGATATTTGAGATATTTGAGTTAGAGAAACTGAGATATAGAGATAGAGTGAGACTTGCTGAATACTACATTATATGTTAATGTTAAACCAAGGCTGGAAAACTCTAGATTCTACAATAAACTTCTATATATAGCTCCTATAGCAACATATATACCAAGAGAAAATAATCATTGAGAAAAAATAATATTTCAAGAAGAAAATTCATGATGAGAGAGGGTTTATAGCCATAACAATGGGAGAATAAGAAACACAGAAATGTGACATAACAGAAAAATGTGAAATTAATTATAAAAATAAACATGTAGAAATGATTAAGTATAGAAATCATAGAAAAACAGCAAGAGAAAAAGGTAAATGGTAAAAGGCAGGCATCAGAAAGAGTTAAATGTTCTTGAAAATAGAACACAGTTAAAAATTTTCTTTAAAAACCAGTACTTGGATTATGCAGATGTAGCTAGCTGAAGAGAAAATTAGTGAACTGAAGGACAGAACTTAAAACAGTTCCCAAAATATGGCACACAGAGATTTAAGAAAACTAAAAGAGATTAAAATTTATGAAAGATAAGAGAAAACTCCAACATATATCTATCATGGTGAATTCTAGAAGAGAGTAGAGAAAATGAGGGACAGAAAATATTCAAAAAAAAGTGGCTGTGTATTTTTTATGTTTATTAATGTGAGATTTTATATTAAAACTCCTAAGCAGGAAAAGAGCCACATTTTGGACCATAATACTGAACTAAACCAAAACTAAAATTTAAAAATCTGTAAATCAATGTGTTAGTTTTCATAGAGCTCAAAAATCAAGGATATCAATGACTTCCTATTGAAGGAAAATGCTTGTCAATCTGGACTTACAGATCTAGCAAAATCTTCTAAAAGTGGAGACATGTTAAGACATTTTTTGGGTAAAGAAAGTTTGGAAAAGCTTATCTAACCATCTCTGGCAGAATGAGTGAAGCTTATCAAACACACTATCTCTGGCAGAATGAGTGAAAGATGAATTTTAGAATGAAGATAATGATCTCGAAGAAATGACAAAGTAGGAAAAGGAACTGGTATGATGTCAATTAATGCAAACAAGCATTGTATAACTACCACTACTACAAACACCACTACTAACAACAACCAGTTTGTAGTGGCTTTAAAAGAAGAATAGTACCCAAAATTTATTTAATATTTATAAGTGAGGTATTATTATTATTACCCGGGTTTTACGGCTAGGAAAGAGAAGACATGGGTTTTGATCTATTCATAATTCTACAGCTCATAGCTACTACAGTCAGAAGTTGAACCCAAGCCTCCTATCTGATAAGTTTATGACCTAAATCACCTTAGTATTTTATCGCTAAATTCTACACAATTAATAAAATGTGCACTCTAAGTCATTCTTTAAGAGGCTGATGCTTACATCTTACTTTTTATTTGGCTATTTTCTATGATATGAATATGAATGTGACTCAGCTTCTACCATGCAGTTGAAGACCTTTCCATTTTTTCCTTTCAAATATCAGTCAAGATATTAAATTGTCTTCTCTTTTTTCAACTAAGATCATATAACTATGCTTAAATGAGGTAGAGAGTGATTTCAAATATTTCTCTGAAGGCCCATGTGCTACAGATTGGTCCCCATGGTGGTAGCTCTGAAAGTGGTGGAAAAAATTAGGAAATGAAACCTAGTATAAGGAAGGTAGGTCACTGCAATATGTCCTCAGAGGGAACTGTGGAACCCTGACCCTTTGCTCTTCCTTTTTTTGCTTCTTGGTCTTGAGGTTCGCTGCACTATGCACTCGCTGCCATCATTATCCAACACCTCCACTAGAGACCTGAAAGCAAGGAGTCCATTGCATTATGGACTGGAACTTCTAAAAGAGTGAGCCAAACAAACCTTCTTTTCCTTAGAAGTTAATTATCATACTCATCTGTTATAGTGTTATGAAGCTGATTAATACAGATAATTTTCTCCCTCATAGGAATTTGTACCTAATCCATACTTAAGCTAGTATATCTCAGCAATCAGGGAGAAAAATCTTGATTCTGTGGATGCATTAGAGAAACAAAACTACTATATTCTCAAGTCAAGTTCTAACTAACTGACTTGGCAATATTAGCCAAGAATAAAGGAATAAAAATAGTAAGGAAGGTTGGGGGAAGAAAGAGGGAAGAAGGAAAAGAGAGATGGAGGGAGGAAGAGATGAGGGAGAGAGTGAAGGAAGGAAAGGGAGAGACTGAGGGAGGGAAGGAGAAAGAATATTCTCATGCAAAATATACTTTTATGCCAA
Organism: Dolichotis patagonum; assembly: GCA_004027295.1. Classification (NCBI taxonomy): domain Eukaryota; kingdom Metazoa; phylum Chordata; class Mammalia; order Rodentia; family Caviidae; genus Dolichotis; species Dolichotis patagonum. The sequence continues at coordinate 83,007 of PVJX010001674.1, forward strand.
AAATATAATGACTTCCTGAGGAAAACATTTAGTCCATGGCATGCAACATTTAGTCCTAGATCTGAATGCAACCAGTAATATAGCCTCTGAATATATCAAGCATACATTGATAGGCTGATAAAAAAGGCAAAGCCATAACTAAAAACTAGACTAAAATATAAAATGTATGTTTCTTGAGGTAAATGTTATTTTTTTTTGCTTGTTCTTCATTATCTAGGAGGTAGAATAAGCTGAACACATGTTAAACACTTAACAACTTGTTTAATAAGTTTATTATATCCTCCTTAACACTAACAAGATAAGTTAGACAAATGAATCAGGCCATACCTAATTTAAATAACATTATTAACAAACCACAAATAGCAGATGTATCTGCAACCATGTTCAAAATACTTAGAGAACCCTCTTCTTTCAAGAACAGAGGGAACATAGTGCAAAAAGCACAAATACTGTGGCATCAGTTATTATCCCATGTATTATCGATACACTGAACATATTATATTCTTTATCATCTGTCCACAAAGCAACACTAGCCTAAGGCAAGTGACACTAGCCTTAAGGCAAATATTGTGGGTTTTTCCTAAAAAAAACCCACAATATTTAATTAAAAGACTACTTTTATCAATGAAATATTATTTTTCTCTTGAACATAAATTCCTGTGTTCGCTTTGGCAGCACATATATTAAATATAAATTCCTATATGACTTTAATTATCATCCCTGGCATAATAATGGAATATTAGAGAGATATTTTCAGAAAGAGACCATGGTCAAATAGTGTCTTCTCTCTATTTTTTTGTTTTTTTCATAACTGTTCTTTGTAGGTTATCCACATTCAGAAAAAGGTGTTTGCTCTAGAATTAAACAGAAAAAATGACATACAAATTATTCTCTCAGAATGTTTTCTATTAGACAGTAATTGGCTTTCAAACCTGGTGCTTTCATACAGATAACTTCTACTGATACACGTTAAATTATACTCAAAGCACTTGCATTAGATATTGATATTTATTATATTACAATTGTCCTCAGTATCAGAAAATTACAAATTTAATGTGGGGTTTCATTAAATTAACAGATAATCCACAATACATCCCATATTTAAATAGATTTCAGTGGTTTATCCAAATGTTGGAATCCTGAAAGATACAAATAAGTTTGCTCTTAGGTTTCTCTTACAATTGAAACCAAAGCTCTGTTTATACCAGAAATTGTTTCTATCTTTTTGTAGGTCAAAGTGTATCCTCAGAACATTTACACCACTCTTCTTTAATATTTTATGAATAGAGATGTTGCTTTTCTTGAGATTTCCAGTCTTTGCTTCAAACCCATGACATAGAGAAAATCCAATATAACTTTAAAATGCACTGCCCAACCTCGAAACTGGATGTAGGAAAATAGTTCTGATACTCTTTGGGTTATGATCCTATGAAATTAATGGACATATGAATAATATTCCAAAACAGGATTTTGATATAATTAATACCATCTATAACAGTGGTAACTATGAAACTTACCTTTAAGGCACAAGAGAAAGAGAAGAAAATCATGTGTGTATACAATTTAAAGTCAGAAGGCTTTGGAAAAGTCACTTAAGAGAAAAGCCAAATTTTCAACTAAAAAAAGGGACAGTATTAGGTAGGATTTCCAGTGGTTCAACAGGGTGAAGACAACTACTCATCCTACTTTAGAAATGCAAATATCTGGATTTTAATTCTTGGATCTAACATTAATTGCCAGAGATTTAGCAACTCACTTAATCATTGGCTGCTTCCTGCAGTCATAAGTTTTTAAATTTTCAATAATAAAAACCAAAGTGAAAGCACTACATAACTACTTCCTCTTTATTTTCTCTCCTGCCTGGCTTGAACAACAAATCTCCTATTAATTTTAAGCAAATAAATATAGGTAACAAATCCTTGCTGTGATTCTCTCAAGAATAAAGGGGGGGGGAATTCACAAGGGAGGATTGGAAGAGTTATCAGAGGGCAGAAGTTCTCAGCAGCATATATCTTAGCCCAATTCAGGCAAAGCATGAGCCTTTTCATCCCAGGGAGTGTGATGTGGGAGTAAAAGCATCGCAGAGGGAGTCGTTGTGCCTGATAGATGTAATTTCCTAAAATGTATTCCTTGTCAGTGTACAGAAGATGAATAGAGAGAAAGGTCAGCACATCTGAAGTGAAGAGGACAGGACGCCAGGACACTGTGCTACTGGGTGCTGCCGTAGATTCTTGGTAGGAGTGTCTGCAAAACCACTAATTTACAGCTTGCCTCGTCGCTAAACAAATTAAATAGTCAGAGAAGGATGGTGAAGGATTAGGAATAAGAACAGCCATCAATTTTCTAATCCTCTTCTTGAATGTTTCTTTTTGTCTCATGCTGGTATGGGAGGAGCTGGCGGGAGGTGTAGAACAGTTGTTGCTTTGGGAGTTACTCAGTAGGTGGTGGGAACTAAATGTAGCACTGGGCCAGCAAAAATAAATAAATATATTAAAACTACAAGAAACTCTTGACTTTTACTTCTCAGCCCCCACTCTCCCACTACAGTTAAATAAAAATTAGAAATGACAAAAGTAGCAACCCCCAACTCCCCCTACCACACTTACCAGATGTGGAAGAGACTTTGGGTGGTTTGATTCCCACCATGTGAAGATGATTACATGCACGCCCCCCCCCCCGAAAAGCAAAAACTAAATGTAAGCTATTAAAATATCCTCTCTCCAGTTTACTCCATCTCTCACAGCATGTATTTTACCAGCTTCCTGGATGATCAGTTCCAACATAAATACCTGTGTTGCAAGAGAGAGAAAACCCTTAAAGAGATAGATGAGGTACTATTTCTTAAATGAGGTCATAAGGCGGGGACCTAATCCAATAGGATTTACAAGAAATGAAAGACTCTGGGTGTTATGGCATAGACCTGTAAATCCTAGCACTCAGGAGGCTGAGGCAGAAGGACTGCCACAAGTCTGAGGCCATTCTAAGCTATATAGTGAGTTCAAGTCCAGCCAGGACTTCATAGAGCAAGACCCTGTCTCAAAAAAATAAAAAATAAAAAAAGGAACCCAGAGTACATGGGCACACAGAAATAAAAGAAAAGACCACATAAACACACAGAAAAGGCAGTCATCTGTAAGCCAGGGAGAAAGAAGGCTTAGGGATATATGACATTCTAACACCTTGATTTTGTGCTTCGAGACTCTAAAACTATGGAAATAAATTTCTGTTGTTGAAGCCCCCTAGCTTGTGGTACTTTGTACCAAAAGACCAACCATGGAGCTTTTCAGACATGCAATAGCAAGAGAATACTACTAAGGAATATCGTTAAAAGCGCTAACATATAGCTTCTAAGCTGCGAAGAATGCTAATATGAAGGTTTTGTGTCCTTCCATTTGAGGAATGGTCAAGAGGCTGTGAGTGAATCAAATTCCATTTCCTTTGTAGCTCATCATTAAGACTGGAGTCAAGCGGCAGATCAGATGCTCACACACATAGTTAGACACAGCTAAAGTGTACAAACATCTTACCTGCTACCTGCAAAGACTGAGCAGAGCAAGCCACAGCAGAAGCCGCGAAGGCAGTTGCTAAAAGCCAATAGAGGTTGAGGACCTTGATCTCATACCCATCAGTGCTGATATGGACCCAAGAACCCTGGGCTTTTGTGGGTCTCTGAGTGTGTCAATAAGCATTTGTCCTCTCCGAGAGGCAGAGCTCCTTCTTGGACCTCTGCTTCTCTGTGCGCAGCACTGACCCTCACCATGGCTCCTCCTTGTTGGCATTTTCCTGTCCCCTAATTCTTGAAGCAGAAATAAGCATCTCAACTTTTAAGAGTTGCCCTAGGCCTTTGATCATTATTAAAAAGATGGTCCTTTTTTTCTTATTTCTCTTCATTCATTATTCCTGATCTTTTTCTCTTCTCTTTATGTTTCCTGGTGGTTCAGTATTCAGTGATCAGAGACTAGCTCTTAACATCCATTGTGAAGGCCTGTGCATGTACAGAAGAGCATTTCCTATATCTGAGGCCTGTGATACCCTGAAACTGACCTTTGCACCAAGCTCACAATTCCTCTTTTCTCCCATCTACCAGCATCTGAAAATCATAAAATGGCCTGGGTGCATTTGTGCAAGAGGAGATACAGAACTGGAGAATAAGATTCCCTGATTATTAGCCCCAGACTGCCCAATTCTCGAAGCCCAGACCAGTTCTTCTGCCCCAGTAGAGTTATAATTTGTCAAAGTTTGTGGTCTCACTAGTAGCCAAAGGGAATACATGGTGCTGAAGAAGAAAATCTATTCTGGAAAGTGAATCATTACCTCCCATCCCCTTTTTACTCTGCAGAGATTTTGTCATTCCCTCACATCTCTCAATCACTTCTTGACTTTGATCTCCCTTACCATCTTCTTGGACTCGATTATATTTCTGGCTCCTACTTGTATTAGGCAGTTAACACCCTCTGACATGGCATAAATTCTTCCTTGTCCATGAATCATCCATTAATTCGCAAGTCAGAATAAATCTCTGCTTTGTTGTGCATATTTGGAATTTCTAGTTTAGAACCAAGCAGATGTGGGCCATGAGTGCAAATCTGCATAGGTGTCTGTCTCCTTTCCTCACAGAGGGTCTTGACTGAGATTAAAATTCATTCAACTTTCCTCACTTTTCTTGTACTTGAAGGAACAGGTACTTAATAAAGGTTTGTGAAGTGAATTGAAAGGAATTCTGTTCTTTTTGTCTTTATTAACTGTAAGTGCTCAATTTATTTATCCCTTCTCCCTTTCTGTCTCTGTCCCACTGTTACTGTTAGTTTCCTCATATACATATAACCTCCTCTTTACTCTATCCTAGCAATCCAGTCCATCACTTCACCAAATCATTTTCTAACAGGGCCCTTTATTTTTGCCCAGGTTCCATCTATAACTCCCATCTTAATGGGGATCAGGCTGGAATCCCCATAGCAAATAGGTGGCTAGCAAATAGGCAGTTGGGTAGTCCAGAACTTACTAGTCAAAGTGGGAGTGGTATAAATGTGCCGCTGGCATCCCAGTATACATCCCTTTAGAAAACATTTCTTATATAGCCCAATATTTGATGATAATAGCTCTCAACTAGGGAAAATTCTGGGTTAGTAGGTGCTTGAGTTCTGGAAATAGAATGCACCATTTCTCTGGGAAAACATAAAGCATGGTTTGAGAATTTACAAAGTAACTTTAAAATCCACCCCTTTTGAAAACTGAGGTCTGCCTTCTCCCTTGTTACACTGTGGGTGGTAAGTGGGGTGGTGATATGACTATGATATCGGGACTTCTATTTCTGTAATGTGTCAAGGATGCTGAGGAATTCAGCCCCCAAACTGAAAAATACAGAATAACACTAGATCCTAAATCATGCAGAGACAATGTACACCTATGTTGTGGGAGGCTGTGGAGGTGGGATGAGGGATTTGTCAAAAGTACTCCCCAACACAGGCCTTATTTTCTGCTGTAGCCTATTTTGTGGACTTTAAATGGGAGAGTTTTCTCTCATTAATTTTTAAAAATTAATCTCTATTTCACTGTTTTATTAAAGAGATGTAATCCTTCTACCCTGCCAGCACCCCAAGCCTTGCCTGTCTTTTTTCAATTCTTATCATATTACTCAAGTGTAGCTACAGTTGTATAAAATAATAGATACAAATTCTTTTCAAATATAAAGAAAACATATATCTCTTTATAAGAAATATGACTTGTACCTCTGTAAGATTATAGGGTAGTTATATATTTTTATAGTTCATAAATATCAGACAAGAATAAAACAAATAAATTTGTAAGGTAAATTTCAGGGCAACCTAAGACTATTACCACTCCACAGCTCAGCTACACCACTAATTCCCTCCTGTCCAGTTGAGCCAATGGCATCTGCACATCACGGGGTGGGGGAAAGATGAAGAGATGGAAGACAGAGTGGAGAAGTGAATGTGTCTTTCTTACAAAGTTCTAATATTTCCTAATATACCTAAGAGACTTCCATGTTTTATCCAGAAGACAGCAGAATATTAATCTCAGACTGCAGTTTTATAAAATGTTAAGACTCAAAGTTGAAGAAGAAAAGCTAAGTATAAATACACCAGGAAAAACTAAAGCAGCATTCTATTTATATTAGAGCCATGGTGATGTTTCCATGTTTCCTTCAGAGAAAGGTCTTTCACAAAAAAAAAAAAAAAAAAAAAAAAAAAAAAAAAAAAAAAAAAAAAAAAAAAAAAAAAAAAAAAAAAAAAAAAAAAACAACTAGAGAAGCTATAAATAGTAGCCACAGAAAAAAGTTCTAAATTTGAAAGACAGAAGTTTTATATATGGGATCACATGAAACAGAAGGTAAGTAAAAAAGGTTAGAAAGAAGAGCTTGGAAGAAAAACCAACACCTTCTCTCCTGTAGCTGTAAACAGCAGATAAGGAAGTCCATTCCTTTTGACATACAGTGTTCCTTATTTAACATCATGAACAAAAGCACACCGCCTCTCCTGCCAACAAGGGACAAGCTGAGGATAGTATGCTGAGACCATTTACAAGTAGCCACCAGTGACTACACAGTGGTGATTCTCTTCTGAACAGTTGCTTCTTATCTCTTTCTGCAAGTATCTAACCTGGGATGCCTGCAGCGGAATCCAGAAAAGAAAAGGCAGAAACAAAATGACACTCAGGATCAAGGTGCCTCTCAAGTGCTCGTTCCATTTGAAGGGCATCTGATTCCACTGTGTTTGACATCACATCTCCACTTTGTTCTGCTCCCTACAAGAGACAGGTGTGGAGGTTGAAGAAAATGTTCAAACTTTCTTTTTTTTGGCTATTACTTCTCTTAGTCACATACCCTCTTTTCTCTGCTTCTTTCCAAGGTAAATATTTTTATTTAGGTGTCATTTCACACAAGTGACTGATATGAGTTGAGACCAATGACATCTTCAACTAGAATAAAAGGCTAATTAGCTCAGTTCGTTACCAAAAATTAGACCACATCAGACAGCTCTAAAACTAGAACTGACCCTCAGAGAAATTACGAGACTACAGCCTTTGGAAATTCTGTTTATTAAGTATCGACTGAGATTTGAGCTAGGAAAAAACAATCAAGTGTGAGTTTATAGAAACTTGAGGACAACAATTATTTCAAAAATATGAGAAATGATAATTCTTAAATTTTATGACCCCAATATAGAAATTTTTGAGCATAAGCATGATAAGACAACATGTTATGTGGTAGTGGAGGGAGTAATTTACTATCATCAAAAGATCAGTGCTACAAATTTGAAAACTAGAAGCAAACTTGACTCTGTCATTTCCTTCCAGGCGTTACATTTTGAGCAGACTGCCTGCAAGAAGTCTTTCTTGGTGGGATTCAGAAACATAACAAAGGAGGATGGTCACAACATTTTCTCCCATTTGTTTTAGGAAAACCAGTAAAGTTTGAACATTGAATTTGAAAAAAAAAATTATTCTCCTTGTACTTTGTGCCAATTTCTCAAGGATAAGATGATTTTATTAGGACTGTTGAGGGGTTTCCTTTTGGCACTCCTCTTGCTTCATAGATTGAAAAGCTGATGATTATTTGTATTGAGTTTACTATGATGGTCTTCCTGAATTATTAGGTCATTCTTTCTCCTAATTTTTCTCAATATCCAAATGTACAAACACATTCTCACACTGCTGCGTGAATAAAAGTTTCTGTGAGGGTGTCTCCACCTTGCGATATCACTGGTCCATCACGGTTATCATCACCATCACTATATCATCACCATCACTGCTGCCACAACTTAGCTCTCACACCAGAGATAAGACAATTGCTGTCCATAGAACTTCTGGCATGTCGTGCCTTTTTAAATAGCTGACATCTGGAGGAACTGTCTAATACTTGTTACTTACACTCTACTCAGCATGAACGGAGGTTGGCAGTGAATTTAGCAGCACGTCTTATTTTTAAAATATCTCACACCTCCTCCTCGCCCTCCCTGTCTTCTGAGAGGGTATTCAGCAGGATGCTCTGAGGTTGTGCTGTAGGAGCCTGCCACTTTCTTCCCAGACACGCAAATACTTTAAAAAGACGGCCTGAAATTCTGCTCTAGGGCCAGGGTGGGTCACCCAAATGAAATACAAACAAGATAGCAGCCAAAACTCTTCATGTCAGGTATGAACCAAGATATTTCAGCTACTGTGAAGTCAGATGCACAAATCTGAGGAGGTAAATGCCGGGCACGTAAGCCCTTGGAGAACTGATGACCCTAAATAGTGAAATGTGCCCCTAATATTTAGTGTTTGGTCTTTGGGCCTCAAAAAGCAAATACAAGTAAAAGGTGTGTAGAGGTGCTAGGGGGAGCTCTGCTACAGGAAATGACACTGGGGGGGTGCAGCAGGGAGTTGGCAGGATTAGGGAGTTCCTCTGTAATTGCTAACAATGTGTTAAGTAGCATCACAAAAAGTAGAGATGCCCAACATTCTAAAGACAACAGTAATTATTAGGACTAGTGCTAGTGAAAACGACTGGAACAGCTTAGGGATTTTATCTTTCTTTGAACATCTCACAGCGGTTTATATGATCAAATTCTGCAATTCCTTGTAGAAGTCCTTTAAGTGGCCAAACTGTTCTTGGGAGAGGAGTGTGTGTGTGTGTGTGTGTAAGTAGGTGACAGGTATGCATTTAATGTAAAGGTAGCACAATATTCTGCCTCTAATTATCCAAAGAAGACTTATCTTTCCCTTTTCCCCAGTTTCTATTATTAAGGACCAAAACTGAAGAACTCTGATAGAATCAGTTTTTGCCTCAAAAAGAGGGTCCCAATTCAAGGCAGCACTGTCAATCCACTGCTGGAATAAAGACTTAAAATCCATTTTCTGGAGATGTGCTGATTATTACTACAACGACCATCTCTTTGGTCTTTAGCCTCCACCATAGCCCATGCATCAGATTCAGAGGCTATGTTCCTGGCTATTTAAAATGGTGTTAAAAATTACACTTAAGTATTTGGAGATAGGCAATGGATAATAAGTATACTTAGCTTATGCTTTACTATCTAATTTTTTATCTGGTTTAATCCTGACAATACTTAGAGTAGCTATGTTATGCCTATTGTACAAAGGAGGAAACTGTGGCTTAGAAAAGTCAAGTGGCTTCCCTTAAATCATATAAGGATTGGATGGCAGAATTTGAGTCTAATGCCTCTAGTCCTGGATTTTGCACTCTAATTCTATACTCTATATTGCCCTTTAAGCACTACCTGTTGAACCCCAGGCATAGTAAGCAGCTATTATACACCAGTTAATGCTATCAGCTAATGTTATCCCTTAGTGCTAGGGGATCTTAACCCCTATGGGAAGGTTCAGAGTATCCTCTGAATGTTGTGGAAAATTCCTTTTCATCGCCATAAAGGTTGGCAGCATTGTAGAACCAGATGGTCTGGGCTACTTCCCAATATTGTGACTTTGTGATTGTTTCTGTGCAATAAACTTAGGAAGACTGAAAAAGAAGAGTTTAATTTCAAAATAGGTCAAAGGATCCAGGAAAGCTTCCAGACAGAAGAAAAACTGAGGTGCGTCCTTCAATGGTCAGTTATTAAAGAAAAAAATGCCATTTGTTTTCAGTGAGACAAGTTTTAAATCAAAGATGTCCTAAGACATGGAAGTGAAGGCAAACTTGCTCAGCAAAAAGTGCATGAATAAAGAAAAGTGACATCAAAGAGATATATAGAAAGAAAAACAAAAGAAAGTGGAAGTGAGGAAGGAAAAGTGTAAAAGGAAGGGAGGAAAGAAAGAGAAAAGGGAGGGAGCAAGGAGTCTCCCAAAGGACTAGCAAGTGTTTCCCCTGGGATGACCTTCTCTGAAGCCTATAACAGGAGACAACTCTCTCCTCACTTAGCTCCTTCTTTCCCCATCAACTGATGTCAGGTTACATGGTCTGAAGTCAGCAGGATAAGGGTCTTTGCTTGGGAGAAGGGCCCAACCTTGAGGCTGTTCCCCTCTTGGCCTGGCTGTGTGCTCATCTTTTGCAAAATTTAAAGCAAGTGAAGCCTCCCTTAAGGTTTCGCCTTTTTTCTGCATGAACCCACAGCATGAGAAGGTGAAATATTCCTTTTCAGTGTCTAACATGGTTTCTGAAAAGACACCAAGCATCCTCATTAAGTAACAATCTTTGCAAATGAGCTGATTTTCCTCATCACTTGAGACCAATTGCTCTCTCTCTCTTTTTTTTCTTTAACAGATAACAGACGGCTGAAAGTGTGTTTCTGTCACACAATCCTTAGGATCAACTGAGATTAACAAAATATTCTTGGCAAGTCACTGCAAGCTATGCATTCTTGTTGACTCTGTTTTATAACAGCATGAGCCATTTAGCCCAGCAGGGGGACACTTTGGAAGAAGGTCTTCAGATAGCACCTGGGATATCATAGAACACATATGGTACTTAGAACTTCCTCTTCTTGCCTGGAAGAAAAGGGATGACAGATAAAAAAGAATTTAGACCATGGAATGGAAAGTATGTGAGAAACTTCTATTCTACTTCCTCCTCCTTCTTCTTTTCCTCCTCCTCTTCCTGCTGTTCTTCTGATCATGATGATAATAATGAAGTTATAATAGTGATGAAATGATTTCACAGTGACCAAATAAGAGCCAGCCCATGAACTATAGCTATTAGTTTATCAATAAATTTCACATAGAAGAACTCTACAATTTACCCAAACACTTTGCGTATCCACCCAGGAAATTAGCAAGAAGTCTAGCCTTGCCCTGAGATCTTCTTCTCCAGTTATTTTCTATAGAAATTCCTAAGACAGAGCTTCTCAGTTCTATCAGATTTCTGTTTGCAAGCTCTACAAGTCACATCTGTGATGTCCAAAAGCTTTTACTGTGTACTCCAGATCATAAGCATACCTAAAATACTGTCTTTGAAGAGTTCTTGTCTTTCAATGGCCAGTGGCAAAACACATTCCTCTTGTCACAATACTGCCCATTCAGAGGTGTTTCTTATGGAAACTAGAAATGACCCAAGTGATAGAGTTCTTTGCTTTATAAACAACCTCCTTACAAAATGATAATGGAAGGAAAGACAATCCCAGGATGTGCAGAAATAGCTTCAGTTTGACTTAGAGACACTTCTTTTTCTCAATATTCAAGTCATGTTGCTTGGTCTAGTCAGTGGCAGGTCCTACTTCACCACTGGTGAGTCTCTTTCCTGTCTAAGCTCACTGGGGCCTTCAAATAGACTATTTGGGGACTGAGCATCATGAGTCCCTACGTAAATCATTGAACGGTGCTGGTCAACACTTGCAGTAAGTCCTGAACACTTTCTTCACAGTTAAGAAGTTCTCTAAATACTCTATGACAGGGAAGAGGCTTATTTTTCCAGAGAACAGAGGACAGATACGTTCTAGGTGCACGATAAGTGGAACAATCTTGTTGCTGACTTCACCAGTTTCCACTCATCTGCTGCAGTTGTGATTGCTTCAGGAGGTCCCATTCATTTCTTTCAGTGACTTATTTTTCCCATACCCTCTGAAATACTCTCAACTTCTTCTTAGATCTGAAATAATCCCTTAGATGCTATCCCCGCTCATTCCCCTTTTTTATTTTGTACTCCACGCACAATTATTCTCTTCCTATTTACTTACACCTCTCTTAAAACCTGATCTCTCCCCTAAAAGATCTTTGAAAAACCAATTATGCTAAAAGGAAATTCTACTAGAGAATTAAGGTAATAATAGATATAATGGCAGGGAACAAGATGTCAATCACTAGATCTAAAAGAATTCAGAGAACCTTGTTTTCCATATAAATATCCCAGGTAATTAAAAAAGAAAATGACAGACATAGATAGGGTGAAAAACAATGAAAATTAAATAGATTTCAGCTTTATGGCTGATAAGTCTGAAAGATTTCCTCCTGAGGAGAATATCCTATTAAGAATTTAGAAGATAAACTCAATTTGTGGTTATTATGCATTAATGTCATGCCAATCAGCTTCACATTCAAATAAAGCTCATTTGAAGAGGTGGTGGTGAACACATCTGGTTTACATGCTCTAAGGTGGGGGCAAGACATTTGTTCAATAGATTAGGAAACAAAGTGCTCTTTGTTTTGAAGAAGAAATTGGCTACCAAGTGTCATAAAATCTAGGTAAGGATGTTGTCAGATAAGGAACAAATAAGCGGAAGAGTACAATGAAAATTTCTCATTCCCCAATTTTTCTTCAGTTTGTGTTTTATCATTCACTTAGAAATATATTTTCAGCAAGGCTTGACCCTCAACTATATAGTTCCATGTTCTCTCCCCTGACAACCTCATGTGAATGATTCACACAATCAGCTCCCAATCCTAAATGGGGGAGCCCCTGATTAAGATCTATAATCTCATCTAATAACCTAAGCTATCACCACCTTCTGAATCTCTGTCTACAGAAGACCAAAACTCATTTTCTGGACTACTTTCAAACGCCCCCCCCCCCATTTTATCCCAAACTTATTTGCGTGTATGTATTTTAGTTTTTTTTCATTTATTTGGGATCAAAACTCTAAGGTCATTCTGTAATAGGTTCCTTTCCTGCTGCGTATTATAGCACTTATTCTATGCATAGCATTATTGTTTTCTGGCTCCTCTTTTCCAGCCTCAGAGCCCAGTTTAGGCAACAATATATTTTGGTCAGAATACATACAATAGCACATTAATGTCTTTCTTAGCTGCCAACACTTTTTTGAACAAGGCCTGTTAAATGTTTCTCCAGAGAAATCTTCCTAATGTTCAGTTCATATAAGTTCAGTACTCTGCATAAAACCCTTCAGTGGCCACTCAATGAGTACATATAGAAGCCCAAATTCTGCTTTATGAGTTCAAAATCTTCTGCGACATAGCCCACCTCTATCGGTTTCATTACAGTTCTCCATTTAACTCCACCCCAACGCACGCTGACCACCAGACCTGTACCATTTATAGGAACATACCATGTCTGTCACCTCCTGATCTGCATTTTTGGAACTTAGGGATTGATGGGCATTATATCAAGTGCCAAATGTCCAAAATAAATCAAAGATTCTTTACCTTAAACCACATAATGTCTATGAGATGCACAAATAGCTAGAAGTCTCTTAAGAGCTTGTTTAAATGCTACCACCTACAGAAAATTGTATCAGAATTCTCAATCAGGATTTCTCTCTTCTATGTGTTCCCTCAGCACAGCCTACTTCAGTAATAGAATTTTTACGGTCTGTCTTGGGAATATAATTATTGATAGCTGTGTCATCCCTCTACTAAATATGTTAAAACATCATATGGTACATGCATGAATCATGATTTTTGAGAGGTAATTCTGAGATCTTTACCTGGTTATACCATTAACCAGTTCTTAATTACTTGTTTTCTTGATTCTCTCTCTCAAATAATAGGATATTAATACTATTAGTGATTTGTGAGAATTAAACAAGCAATTGCTTGTGAAAGCTCTTAGCATATTTGTAGGAACTCTATTAGTTTCCCTCCCTCCTTCCTTCTTTGAGGGCAGAAATCTTAACAATATTTATCTTTGCCACACTGCTCCTTTTTTCTCCCTTTCTTTCGGTGGAGGTAAACTCTTTCGTTTTCTCGAGTTATACTTCAAATTTCTCATTTTTTTCACATTTCGTATTCCCTTTACCAACCTCCTCATCTCATTCATCATTTATGGTTTCAAACTTATTTTGCATGTGTTTAAGTATGTACACACTCAGTGTGTTATGATCCTCTGTGGCTCCAGGATGAGTGACAGTGAGTGTGGCAGGAATCATTTGAGTAATGTGAGCTCAGCCAGCCGGGTGGAGAGGAAACACCTCTCCAATATTCAGGGAGAAGGGTATGTCAAAAGACTAATCTGTATAACTCGACTGAGGTAGCACTTGAATGATTGAGGAGGCTGCTGCTTCAGTTTCTGATATGTAAACTTTTGAGCCCTGGAAAGTCATAGTCTCTTATTTTGAGGCTCAAACCCAGTTGACATTTCTGGTACTGGGCATGCTGTGCTAAACTGTTTATAGGGAACAGGTTGCCAGGAAACAGGAAACCGTTGGCTGGCTTTAAAGATTACATATCAGTACCTTAGCTAACTTTATTTACATTGCTTAGAGCCAATTAAAGGTAAAAGGAAATAACATAGCCATATACATATCAGTACATTGTGACAGGTTTTGGTTTAACTAAGGCCAAAGCAATGGTTTTGCATTTAAGTGGAGCCACCCAGGTAGGCTCCTTCAAGGCAGGGCTCAGTACAACAGCTGGTCAAAAAATATGGTGTGTATTTCAATAAAAACCATTATAATAAATGATGTATTGTCATTCTTTCCACTGAAAATACCACTCTCACTTTAAACACACTTATCCCAGCATTCTTGCTGCTTTCTGAAGCAGCCCTGGAAATCCCCTTTCATTAATGCCTTTAAGATACGTGGTCAAACATACAGTGAATGCTGCTGCCGAGTAGAAAAGCATCAGCTTGACTTGGATGCGCTTCTTTTTCTTGAAATACCAGGTAGAACCAGGTAAAAAGCAGACTGTAAAAACACGATGGTGTATCCTCCTCACATTATTCACCAAAACAGTTAGCATGCAAGGTCTGACTCTTCCTCAAAGTCAAAAAGCTCATGAAAGCTAAAGGCTTTGGACTGACTAGGGACCTAGGAAGGGCCACAGCAGGGCAACTAAAAAAGGTATTCCAGATGTTTTACATGGAAGCAGAAACTGGTCATCAGAACATGCGGACATAACTAGGTCATTTGAACCTTAAAAAGTTCACTCTGGAGACTGACTACTTCCTAAACTTTTGAAAACATCACAAGCTATGAGGAAGTGGGTTGGGTAGGAAGTGGTGAGATGTGACTTTGCGGTGTTTTTCATGAAGGACAATGCACACATACACACACATACGCAAACACAGGCACACATACCTGAAGGTCTTGTGATATAGAATAACAGAGGTGAAAAATTCCCAGATTTCACAAAGATTAAGGACATAGGACTGATGAGTTTTAAAAATTAAAGAAACTTACCTGTAAAATAAAACTTTACAGAAATATATACATAATATGAAATGAGGACAAGGAATAGATTGAATGAAAACAAGAGAGTACAATGCAATTACCTATATTGGGGTTGTTTCCATTTTAAAATAAGGCTGGAAATGTTAGAAGGGAACATACTTATTTTCAAAATGGAAAAAAGGTGGTAATTTTCTGCCAGGGAAATTATGTGTGGGGAACCTTGTTGCTCCGTTTTTACAGAAAAAGACCTGCTGTGGAAAGTTCACAGATGGAAGTTTGATGAATTTTGAGAAGTGGTCTCATAAAGTAGGGACAGGCACAGATTGTTTTATGACTGCATGTTAGTATGTTAATAAATATTTCATTAATTTCTTCTTAACCATTGCTGGATTTAGTGTCTTTTCAATACAGAAGTGAAAATAAAACAGAATTGCAAGACTTAGAAGCAAATTTTTTCTTCTGGTCCATATGCTACAATCCTTTAGTAAAGCACTTTCTATTGAGAATAAGGACATTTAGGTAGCAGGGGCTGGAGAATGGTAAGAAGAATATATCAAGAGAAGAAAAAGAAATATTAAAATAAAATACTATTATATTGCATAACTAATCTGGTAGTTCCTTTCCATTTCATTTATAGCATACTTTGCAATGTAGAATCCCTACAGATTTCAAGCAGATAATACAGACTCCTGGAGGATGGTGTGTTTAACAATCTTGGGATTTATAGGATAATACCAAATGGTGGGAATTGGAGCTAACCAAAGAAGGTCTAAAATAACAACTACTGATGTCCTACAGTAAATTTTTGTCATATGGGAATTCAGGCTTAATATTGCAATGTCTTCCAAGTTACCAAGAGTTGAATTGTTTCTCTTTCAATGCGAACTGTCCCATTTATCAGTACTGCTTCAAAATCACTTTCCAACCTTGTTGCAGAGTGAAAAAGCTCGCCTGTAAGTCTGATCTAGTTCTGCTTCACAAAAGCCCTGGCACCAAGCTTCAGGCTAGAGCTAACCTTCGCCCTTCACTGTCTAAGATCTCTTTCTCCTTTCAAAACACCTTACCTTGAAAGAGAAGTCCACGAAGTGGGAAAATCCAGGACTATGTGTGTCAAGGAAAGTTTTTAGCCAATTTGTAGGTCACAAAGGAAGGGTGAGGTCTGTGCTAGATTAAAAAAAGGCTGAACTTGACCAGATGCAGAAGTCGAGCTTGTTTATAGCTCCGAGATAGAGTATGTAAACACAGCCTAGTTGGTTGATACCACCACTGTTTGTGCCAAACATTTCCACTAACAGGCACTTATGTAGTTTCTTGAAACTACTTCATAAATAAATAAAAAAGGCACATGGGAAATTCTGCAGTGGGGAATCAACCAGTCAGACTGGAAGAAAAATCTAAGCTCCTGAGGCCAAATCCATCCCTAGCTAGGCCAAATTGTTTCAGCTGTGAAAGGAGTAGAAGAAATTTAACCACCATTACAATGCTGGGATTTTTTCTAGCCATGGGAATATGCTAATTTCTGAAAAGCTTCCAGTAAGTCAATTCCACCTATCGGGGAAAGGGATGGGAAAAATACATTAACATTCATACATTACAGCGTGAATAGTCTTGTAAAAGTTTGTGTTCTTCCAGTTCTTGTGAAATGCTTTGAAGGCAGAGCTGTCACTTTGCAGCAGGAATGACAACTTGATAAGGAAATGTTTTACCAGAACCCCAGGACCTACCAGTCCTGCAGTGTTTTCCTACAATTTACCAAATGGTACAGATCCTGACACTTTACAAGTATGGCACTGCACTGCTCTTTTCTTGCCTCTATCACTCATTTTTCTACTCCAAAAACAATCTGTGTAAGTTTCTGTTTGATGGAAATTGTCCAGAGATATAAAACCGCTAACCTTGTTCTTCATGCAAACTAGTAGAGGAAGTGGAAATCAAAATGAACCAGGGCCAATCAGAAGACAGACTTTATGACACAACGTGTGCTAGATATGTATGCAACAAAAATGAAGCTCATCATCAGAAATATCAACGTTAATAGATTCAATTTATTAGGCATTCATTATGTGCTAAGCACTGTGGGTTGCATGTAGCTTACATGTGTTAACATTTGTGCTTTGCTACTCACTGTTTGGCTGATGGAGAACAGGTTTGGAAAGGATAGATACCTTGACCTACATTACACAGGAACTCATTCATTCTCTTTTTCTCATCTTTACTCTTTACTTTCTCCTTCTTCTCTCTTTTCTATCCTGTCTCTCTCTTCTTTCTTGCTTTCTCTCTTCCTGTTTCTATAAATTCTGACAATTCAGTGGTATGAAGTTATTATGCTCTAAAATGTGCCTCAAAAAGCCTTGTGTTCAGAAGTAGGACTTTCAGAAGATCATTTGGTCATGGGACCACTGAACCGATGAGTAGCTTAATTCATTGAGAGTTCATGGCTGAATATGCTATTAGGAGGAGAGGAGCTTCATTAGTGGAGGAGGTGACATAAAAGGATATATTCTTGTTCTCAATCCCTTTCTGGCTCCCTGGTTGCTCTCTCTCCTTCTCTCTTTCCTCTCTCTCTCTTCCTCCCTCCCTCACTTCTTGTCCCTCCCTCTCCCCCTTTCCCTCTCTCTGCTCCCTTACTGGTTCTTGGTGTCTATTAATTAAGCATATTTCTTTAGTTTTTGTCACACCATTTCTGCCTTTGAGACCAAAAGCCAAAATAAGTGGGTAGCAGATATTTTTTCCTAGTGATACATGTCTAATACAGGCATACATGAAGTATGTACATATTCTTTGGTGGCATAATAACTTCTAAGCAAATGGTGGCTGCTACTTTGGCACATCATAGAAGGATTTTTAGGAGAGGTAGAACATGAACTAGAGATTGAAAGTTGTTCAAGTCAAATAGCTGTGACATTTTTCATTTTGTTGATTATTTACTCTGAATGCTCTGAGATGGGTATCAGTTACCTCTCCTTTCAGACAAGGAAACTGATGCACAGTAAGTTTAAATAACTGGCCAAGGGCCAAAGAGCTGGCAAGCTGGAGACTTGAGACAGAAACTTAAGTGTTCTAATTCAAAGACTAACTTCTTTCCATGGTACTATCTCTGCCCTGATGGCTTTTAGATTCAAAGGTTGAAAATCCTAATCTTTGACTAATAGAAGCAAGAAGAAACACAAAACAGATACCAGCTTTTTGTTAATCCTGTCCCCTGGAGTATGAGATTTCCCTTGGAGAGTTAAAAGATAGATACAAATGAGCAAAAATCATTACCTATTCAGCAATGCTTCCAGTCTGCACTGGTGTCTACTCAAGTAACTGGAATAATTATAGGAAAGAAAGTGAAGAAAGAAATTTCATGCAAGGAGTGTGTTTGCAGGAAGGTCTCTCTAATGAGCTCTGTATTTGGTACATTTTGTTGTCTGTAAAGGAAGGGTGTGAATGGAGCCAGCATGGATCTGCTAAGAACTAGTCCATCAATTATACTGAATATTCTGACAAACCTCTACTACTCATGGGAAATTTCTTGACAGGATGCTAATAAATCTACCTAACCTTGTCACCCTCCACTATGCCAAATTTGCAGCATTCAAGATAAACAACAAGCAAGCATTATGAGGCTGAACTTGATTTCTCAGAATTTCCATAAGACTCTGGCAGGTTAATGAGAGAAATTCCTCCTCCCCTTGCCCTGCAATATAAAAGAAAATACTTGCTTTTAGTAAAATTGGCACACAAAATGCTTTGCTAGTGGATCCACTGGAAATGCCAGGGAGTACAGGATTGAAAATGATCAGGCCCATGACTCATAAGCTATCTTCTTAATACAGTGCTATGTTGGAGAAGAATGAGCTTTGGATAGATACCCTTAGAAATCACAAGTCATAGATCTTGGAACTAGAATGTAAATATCAAAGTTTATTTTCTACTAAAATAATTAACTTCCAGTTGCTAAAAACAAATCTTCAGTCACTAGAACCAATTTCATTGCCCAAGAGCAAGAGGTCATTATTTCCATTATTTTCAAGAAGTAGTTGGCTTGGGGAGGTTCCAAGGCAATAAACCATAGTTAACAATAATGTGGCAACTTTAACATCTGAGTTCTAGGGCCAGAGAAGTTGGTTCAAATCTCTGTTCTCTCATTAAGAAAGCTTATACTGTGGCAGTAATGACAGTACCCAATCTACGGAATTGCTTTAAGCATAGGGTTATGATAATGTATATAAGGCACTTAGCATTCAGTTCAGTGTAGAGGAAAGCCCTTTATATATGTCATACTCTGAGTTAATACTTGACTTGGAGGTTCCATCTCTGAGGAATCCTTGATCTGCCAAATCCAGGTGATCTACTTGCTCATGAACTCTGCTCTGCTGGTATCCTGTTGAGCCTAATTCACACACCTAGTAAACTACATTATGGACTCTGTCATTGTATCTAGGTTATGAAATATTCAAATGTAAAGAATCTGAGTTTTTGCATTGTATTCCATTGTATTTACCTTCTAGAGCTATACAGCACCTTGCATGTAGGAAGTCATCATAAATGTTTGCAGAATGGACCAATGAATGTATTATCTCATTTCATTTATCTAGAATACAGAAAAGATTAATGTTCCAACTTCTGGGTTGAAAGGCCAGATTTGTCATATTAATGTCAACTGAGATTTTTCTTATTTATTTGTTCTCTATGAAATTACGGGTAAAAAGCAACTTTAAGGCATCGTATGTTAACAGTGTAATTCCCAACAGCGGGTTTAAGGAGGGTCATGACCCACTGTAAAGAGCCTCCACTGTCACCATCTCAGCATAGACAAAGATGTAATACGAAAACCGTAAGTTCCTTCTAAAAATTTCTTCCTTCCAGGAAGCTGCTGTGAAAAAACCTTTAGTATGTATGTCCCTGCAAGATTAGTCTGATGCACCTGAAGGAGTCTTTTGTTGTTCAGTTGTATACCTCACAATTCCTAATGACATGATGAGAACGACCTGATAAGAAGAAATGCCACAAGCATCCTTGAGCAAAATTGCAATTCCTCTGGGAAGAGCTTTCCCAAGCAGCTCCTCTGGGAAAGGAACATTTAAGTATTCTTTATGTTTGGGTAACAGCCCTCAAAACCACTCTAGATTCGGGATAAAATACTAAAAGCAAACCCCACCAATGGAATCCAGAAGGAACCCACCTGGAAAAAAAAAAAAAGAAAGAAGAAGAAAAGGAAGTGCTTCATCTGGGTATCTATAAAATCTCTGATGTTTTGTAAGAGTGAGAATACAGTAGATTGATACTATTTCAGGCCCAGACACATGTGCCATTGAGCCTGTGGACACACTCAGCTGTCTGGCACCTCTTTTCCTGTTATCAACTTGCCTCAGAGCTGGCCTATTGCTTTGTCCAGCTTATCTTATCTTCAGCATCTGAGCTTTAGCTCAATAAGATGATAAAGAATTTCAAAAAGGTTAAAGAGCTCAAACAGAGTTGGGTTCAAATGACTGGCTGTCTTATGTTGGAAAAATTACAGGAATTATATGAGCCTTGTTTTTCTTGTCTGCTAAATAGGTGGACATTACAGTAGTACTATGAGGAATGAATTTTAAACATGAATGAAGCATATATTTAAGTTTCTACCATAGGATAGTTCTCAAATAATATCACATGCTGTTGTTTCCATTGCTATAGGCCAGGCATGGTGAAACCACGGTGTGGATGCCTCAGGCGTCACACAGAGTCCTTTCTGTTGGAAAGTGGGCCAAGTGGTTCCAGCCTGACACCACCAGCCAGACTCTGGACAGCAGCACACACGGGGGCCGTGGGCATGCTCGGAAAGAAGCAGCATCAGACGAAGACGTCATGAGCATGACTCTAGCCGTGACTCATTTAGCTTTTATTCATTTAGATATGAATGAAAGTGCCTTGGACTGGCTGAGGTTTTAGCAGAAGCCCCCACAAGCTTGGAAATACACTCACTTTCCTTTTTCAGAGCAGGCCAAAAGCTGACAACCAATGGAACACTGCCCCTTGCGTTGTTGGTCAGCATATTCAAGAGGAATACCAGCTGAAAATCACTGTGGTAGATTATTGATTCAGGGAATATCCAGTTCTTTAGTGTTAAGTAATACTATTAGCTATTTAAGGTATGGGGATAGATTTGTATTGAGTGCTTCATTTCTTTTTTAACTTTGTGTTTTTGTAGACACCAAGTCTTAAATATCAAAAAGTGATTACAGCAAAAAAAAAAAAAGCAAAACTGAAAAAAGATAGTGGATGATCATACAAAGAGGCCTGGACAGAATCATTTGGTTTGATGGAACCTAATGGGAAAAGTACTATGTATTCTACTGTGTGTTGCATGTGAAGAGTCAGACGGCACTTGGACACCAACAAAAGTGTTGCTTAACTTAGTAAAATGGAAAGAAAAACAACTATGTTCCTAACACAACTCATCTAACAGCTGCCAGTTTTCAAATTTCTCTGTGCGTAGCAAAAAACGGTAAGCACTTCTCTGATGGGAATTTTATCAAAATGGCCATGTTGTTTTCTAAACTAAAGCCCCCATATTCAGGTTGAATTTTAATTCTGGCGCTCCATGATAAATAAGTGGGTTTTGGGTTGCAGTTTGTGTACTTGGTCTCTGAAAGTTTCACCATCATGCTATAGACATTTCTATCAGCCACTTTGGCCCTGGTTGGCTTTCTGAGGAACCATGATATACAGCAATTTAACATGGAGAACCAATTAGACTCCTGATGGTGCTTCTTGTTTTTTCTTAATCAATTTGCTAACTTATCCTTTCTCAGGATGGTTCTTGAAGTGTACTCATGTGGCACCACCTAATACATACAAGGATCCTGGTTAGATAAAAGGCAACTATCTGTACTTATTAAATTCTCTGAAATTTATAAAATCTTTTCAAGTAAATTTATATGTGATTTACACAAGAGGCTTTGGGTTTTGCAAATATGAATATATTGGAGGAAAGGGCATACACACACACACACACACACACAAACACACACTTTAAAATGTTATTGCACAGACCCAACTGGGGAAAACAAGAATTTACTTCTAAATTCTCTGCCTGCACGGCATGGGTGTAATGAAAATGCCTATCAGGGAAAAAAATGTGTTTAATATTGCACTAGTCTTAAATATCAGCAGAGATTTCTGCACATTGCAAATAATTCCATCACCAGCCCGTATTACATTGCTCTGTGTTTTATTTGTGGTGAAATATCAATATGTCAAATATGAGGAAAAGGAAGTTTTATGAGACTGATGTTGGGAAGCACAATGACAAGAACATTAAAAGGACGGCTGAAGATGCCACGAAATTGTCAGAAGAAAAGGCCATGATCTCTTGCTGGTAAGTGAAGAGTTTACAATTTTCTTACCAAGGATCTAGAGCAGTGATAACGAAACTTAGAGCTTTCAGTTATATGAACCGCCTGCTGTGGCATGCGTGCCATAGGTTCACCGCCACTGGTCTAGAAACTGTTACAGATCTTGTGGTCTTGATCAAGTACTTTAAAGAGTACAAACAATATTAATTTACAAAAGGCCTTATAGGCAACCAATCAGTACCTTGAAGGTGAATAGTAGATAAAAAATAAACATATTGTATTGCAGGATGAAATAGAAAGTCCTAATAGAGGCTGACTTTAAGGTTTCATGAAGGAAAATATTTTCAGAAGCTATAGCATGATTGTAGGGAATAGAAATGGATTTATTTTCATTACACAGAATGCATTTGCATATGAAAAGAAAAGGTAATCGTTGATCTATATAATGCTAATTTTAAAAATTAACAAAGAGGACTTTGGAGATATTTTTCTTAATCTTTATTCATAGTGCCCCATTTCTGGTCATTATTGCCTCATCTTTATTTTTTTGTAATAACATATGGTCTAAGTGATCTTTCTACCCTTCCCCTTTCCCTCTTTTATTTTATCCTATTTAATCACTATTATCTCCTGAAAAATACCTCAGCTCCTCCAGCTAACATTCAGTGGCCAAAGCATTGAATATTCACTTTTCTACTATCTACAATAATTCCTTTTTATGGGCGTATGCTTCAAATCAAGTAAACTGTTTTATGTTCCAATGCTTACTCCACCTTCTCATCATTGTGCTTGTTCATGCACTTTCCCACTACTTAGAATGCTTTCCTTTGTGTCTTCACCCCTATAAACCCATTTTATCCTCCAAGATCTGGGTAAAATATAAATTCCTTCATGGACCTTTCCTGATCACTGTGGATTTAAAGACTAATTGTTTCTAGAATTCCATAATTGACCTATAACTCATTGGTTGATCATAAATATTTATAATTATTATTTGTGTATAGGTAATAATGCAGGATCTGTGAGGACAGAGCCTGTATCCTCAGCCCAAAAGTGAGCCTGACACAGAGTAACCCTTAGTAAAAGTTTGTTGAATGAATTCTGAGTCTACTACCGATATTTGTATCTACTATTATCCTCTAACGTGCATATACTACATGTTCAGTAAATAATTATTTATAGATAGATAGATAGATAGATAAGCACAAAAAGCAGAACAGGAAGAAGATACAGAAGAAGGTAAAGGAATATCCAATAGGCACAATAAAGTATTCTGACTTCTAAGAGTATTAATATTCAGGATATATAAGTAGGGATAAAATCTTAGGAATGTTCCATGAATATTCTTCTTAACAGGTATGTGGTCATATAGCTAAGTTCTTTTTCATTTGGATTTTTCTGTTATGGAGTAGATAATGTGACAGAGGATACTTCTATAAATTATTTCCAAAAGATACACTTCTTTTATTTAATTTAGTTAACTGAACTTGTGAACACTGTATACAAAAGTTAGTTGGCTTCTAATCAAGTCTAGATAGGATATGGAATATGTCTTGTTGAAGCAAACCTTACAGCAATTTTAAACAGGGTTCAGATACCAGAGGATGTTAACTACACTAGGTTTGAGGATGTGGAATATTTCAGGATGGCGAGAGCAGAACTTTACCGAAAGTATAGCTCCTTCCACATGTAAGGTAATATATATATATATATATATATATATATATATATATATATATATATATAAATAAATATATATATATAATGATTTTCTTTTATTGTCATTCTTTCTATACAATTTCTTTTCTATTTCTTTGACTACTTTGTAACATGACTCGAGTATAGAAATTGAATCAATCATAAAATCTCATAACTCACACTAGCTCATTTTTGCACTATGTTGGTCAGCTTTCCCTTGTTTGGCCAAAATACCTGAAACCCACAAATTAAAGGAAGACACTTTTTTGCCTAATAAGTTCAGAGTTTTCAGTTCATAGTCAGCTGGCTGCAAAACAAAAAACTCACAGTAGAAAGGTGCGGTGGATCAAAGCTGCACTTTTTATGGTGGCGAGGAAGCAGAACGCAGGGGACAAACAGCAATGACGGTATACCCACCATGCCCATGCCCATTGTGACCCGGCCCTCTAGCTAACCCTACCTCTTAACAGTGCATTCAGCTCTGCACGTTAATCCACATATGAGAATGGTGCCCCTGATACAGTAACTTCACCACTGTCACAGTCACTTGAATCAACCGAGTCAAGTTGACAATGAAGATTTACTGGTTTAAGCACTTGAATAATTTTTAGGACCTCTCCATTAACCGCCACATTTAATCATCAAAATGTCTACATGAGGCAGGACTGATCATTGTCTCCATTTTACAAAAATGAAAACTGATGCTTAGAGGTTAATGGACCTGAGTCTTAAAAGACAAGGTAAGGATTTTAGTCCATGAATAAAATTCTCATTTTCTTGATCAAGATCTCACACTGTTATTTGTATTCTCTTTTAGTTGTTTTGGCCATAAACTCCTCCAGGGTGCAGTGGATAAGATATATTTCTTTGCTTATCCCCATTAAGAGATACTCAATAGAGGTATGTGGGAGAAAGGCACTTGGAGGGTGAATAAATGAGGGAAAGTCCAGACTCTCTCTGATCTCCCAAGGGAAAGAGAAGGAAAGGAGCCAAAAAGAACCTCCTCAGCTGTTCTCTCTTGTAGCCAAATCCATTGCCTCTCTGAACATACCATCTAATGGATATCTGCTGTTCAGATTATTATTTCATCCCCTTTGGCTCTATTCATTTGCATTCTCTCAGGTAATGTTGAAGTTAGACAGCTCTCTGTGTCTAACATCTCAAGTTAGCTGTCATATTCCTTGTTATCTTCAACCAGCAATTTTGCAATATGTAGTCTTAATAAAGGTATCACTGTAGCTAGCTATTAAGCCCTTACAGTACTCAAAATAGAATCTGGACAAGCCTGCTCCTTTTTTAAAATAAGTATCTCAGTCTCATCCAATCCGCTCCCTGCTATTCTCTTTTCCCTGTTCTGCATTCATCTATTGCAATGGAATGTTGAGACACAACTTAATTGTAATTAATTTTTCAAGCTTCCAGTGAAATTTAACAAAACATTACAAGTAAAAAAGGAAGATAACAACACCCCTGTGACATCCTGCAGTATAATTAGCATGCAACAAATTACATATATATCTACAAATACATGTGTATATGTTTGCAAGCAGTGAATTTTTAGCAGATATAAATGAAGAAAGAGGAATTTTCATTCATGTCATTTTATGATACACAGATTAGCTTTAATAAGAAGTGACCTCCTGGCAAAAAGGCAGGTATAAATTTCTGTACTCCAGGTAATACTTAATATGTAGTTTACTGCTATCACCAATGTTGATGGAAAGAAGGGAGTTTTCATATGCTGGAACATGTTCTTCTAAGTGACTGAGTGCTTTGCATATTAAGGTAAAATTATAGTAACAGTAGCTATTATTATACAGTGTTGACTTATCAGGGGTTATAGATTTATTTATAAATATACACACATAAGTGTGGACAAACCTTGGATACTCACTCTGTTTCATAAATTTGGTGCCTAGAAATTAACACATGGAGAGTTTGCTTGGATGAGTTTGTGGGAATGGGAAAAAGAATGCAAGCTGGTGTGTATGTAGGATCTGGATCTGACACTAATTTGAAAAGTCAACATCTTAGTTCTATAAACATATTTCATCTTTCACAGTTTCAACCAGATATTCTATTCCACTTTTTCTCATGGCATCATGAGAAGATATCAATAAAGTATTATTATTATTATTATTATTATTATTACTGAGCCAAATGCACAGCAAATTTCTATTAGCCCAAATTATATAGATGTTGAGAATTTCAGAGACTATTACTTTGAGGAGCAGTTATTTGGAACCGTCAAACATAGAACAATAACTAGATATGATAGTACTTTATGAAATAAAATCAAAGAATTTCATAGTATATGAATAGAATCTTATGAGTGAATTCTAAGTGACCTCATGAAATTCTTGGTCATCCTCAAAGCGCGTCACTTAGGAGGGCAGATCTGGGGAGTGTGACAGTGCTCCTTATTCTTAGTTGTTCATTCGTTACAGAGTTCTACTTCTCTACCTTATCACTGCATCTCATGATTGTTTCTTAATAAGGTTTATATAAATCCACGCTGGTCATTACTTGTCTTTTGACCTGTGTTTTTGGTTCACAGTTATTTTTCCCTTGATGGACTTTTTTGGTCACACATAACCCATGTTGACAGTGTCTTTACTATAGGAAAAAGTGAATAGGTGATAGAAGTAGCTATAAAAATGACAAGATCAAATCGGAACTAGTGAGTAAGGTCAGCTACAGATGAAAGATACTGGCTAGCAGTGAGGGAATCTTCTTTTAAATTACAAGAAGTTTATTTCAAGTTCAGACTTCACTCTTAGGTAGTGGAAAGTAAAGGCCATTTCAATGACTACAGTAAGAAAATGAGTGATTGCTTCACGGCCATATCTCACAGCAAGCCAAAAAAACAATAAAGGTTGCCTGTGTTTTCCTATTATTTTCTTCTTATTATCTTCTATTATCACATACTGTAGTTTTGATTGGACACTCAAAAGTGGGGGGGTTGCCTCCTACTTGCACAAATATAGGTACACGATCTTTCAGAAGACATGAAAACATCCTGAACAATTGAATATAAACAGATCTTTCAAAAATCAAATGCTAAAGAGAAGACCTACAGAACCAGAAGACAAAGTAGGAGGGAAAAGTTACTACCATTTATAATTTTAAAACATACTTTATCTTTTCATAAATGGCTTACATTTAAAAAAATTGTTTAAGCAGTATTTTAATGCACTCGATAAAATGACTTTAAAACTCTGCATAAAACACTGTATAGCCAATTAATACACATGAGCACTCTGTTCAGCTGGATTCCCTCATCTTAGAGACTATTTTTGTCTTTTAACATTGTATTTGCTAAAGTGTGTTCCCAGGAGTTTGAATTTAATAAGTATTCTATTAATGAATGTTACACAAGTGGTTGGTCAAATGCATTTTGGAAGGCTTGAATTGCATAAGATTAAAAAGATATAAGATTTTACAGAAATTTTAATTTACTAATATCAATTGTGAATACGTAAGAGATAGAAAGTGGTATTAAAGAGCAACTCTACCACCCCCTTATATAGTCTTTATAGTGAACAACACACACACATATGTGTGTGTGTGTATGTATATCTATATGTGTGTATATATATACAATGCCATATATATACTCAATGCCATATATATATTTATATATGGCATGAAGTAGTCTCTCATTTCTATTTTCAGGAATCATACCATCATACTAATATCATACCATCATACTAATATTTAAGGTTACATATTTTGGGAAATGAGAGTCTAATGACTTTTTTTTTCTTTAAGTGTGGCCACCAATATACCCACAGCTATTAGAGTGTCTAATGCTAGACTAAGATGGTATCTCTCTGTATCATTTTGTTTCTTATGATGGTATAAACCCTTAGGTCCTAAACTGGCCCCTTGTCACTCCCAGATTTGAAAGAACTCTCTCTTTTGTAACCACAGCCATATTTCTTAAAAGACGTTTATTTTATAACTCTTCCTTCAAAATTACTTAGACTATTCCTTCATATCAGGTCTTTCATTAAGGCAAACAGAAATAACTTTAAAATTGGTTTGATTCAAAGAATGTTTAGGGAAAAAAAAAACATCCAAGCAAATAATATTGAGGTAGATAGTTCAAAAGTGCTTCCTGTTATTTTCTTTTATCTTTCTACGATCAACATAGGACTTGTCTCTGTAGTATATTAGAAATCTTTGGACCACTTCTGTTTTCAAAAAGAACTAAAATTTTAAGGTAGAAAATAACTAGGTCTCTCTGAATGCCAGTCAAACTAGTTAGAATCCATTATAGGGCCTTAGTATTAAATTACAAATCAGGTTTGTCCAGGTCAAAGACAAGGTGGTACAGAGATTCGTACAATAAAGTAGCAGTAGATAAAGAGCAATCTCCCTCCCTGAGACAGGAATGAGCACATTAAGCTGTGCTGAAGATTATTTGATGAACTTTCCAGCTGTCTCCCACTGAACCCTCAGCCTTATATTTTTGTACCTACCAGTGCCCACATAGTTGACTTTCACCTTATATTTGTTGAAGGAATTAATGTAGTAAGTGAACTAGGGATGGCAAAATTCCACGTCAACTAACAGTCTTAAGAGAAAAATCCTTAATAAGAGTTTAAGGCAATAAGGGTGCCTTATTTTTTAAAATGGACTTCTACTTTCAGAGTAGACAAGTGTAATGAAATTTATGCCACATAATATTCATGAGGATTAATGAACTCATTTTAGGAAGGTACTCGGTGGTTCCTGGAGGAAGCACAAAGAGATTTAAGTAGTTTATCTTTAATGAATCACCACGTAGTTACCTAAATACAACTCTGTCTCTATTGTTATTCACTTGCTGTATATTCAATAGTATCAAGTACTGTATACTATGTCATAGATTCATATTTTATACCCTGTCCTTAATCAGGTACCAAAAGACAACTTTATGATAATGGAAAGTTGGATCCCACATTTGACTTGTGTATCAGTGGGATGCTAATACAGAAAATGTCTTTCTGACCATTGCAGGTAATCAGTTTATTCTAGGAAGCAGGAGATCTGATTACCCTTATCTGTGTTTCACACATGCAGTACATTGGATCTGTCATCCAAACTGAAAGACACTCTGACGTGCTACCTGTGATTTAAAGAATTTCTTCAACTAGAAAGCAAGTGTCACTGGTAGTGAGTAACCTGTAGGGGAAATGTAAGGATAGATGCAATCTTATGCTGAGACGCTCAACAGCCAAGGAATAGGAAGCATTTTTCTGTAACATTTAAAAAAGCACAAACTCTTCCTGGAGATGTATAATCAAGATGGATGTTTTTTATGCTTTTAAGAATGAGGTCCTCCTTTGAATACAAATTCAAGATAGTAGAAACCTAGATTCCAATTCATTCAACATACTTTGTGCCTTAGTAATGATTTTAAAATACAAAACTAGATGAAAGAGGAGAGGATGCACTGATAGGATGGAAAGAGTAGCAAGGGGTGGTGATTCCAAACGCCAGATGAAAGGGGACCTGTCCCCTCTTGAGAGGCACAGTCAATTACAGGTTGCAATCCAGACTTTACTGCTCTCCTGCCATGTGGTGAGCCAAATTATTTAGCTTTTTGGAGTCAGTTTTCATCTTATAGTATATAAAATAGTCTTTACAATTTTTCTCTTTCTAACTACTTTCCTAAGTGTTTATAGCCTTCATTAAAATCCAACAAATTGGTAACTAATTAATTTTTAATGTTGAGAGGTTTCTGTTCTCTTTTTATTTAGCTGCTAAAATGTCAATTCCTTTCCTATCACCCAAACCCCCAAACAACTACCACTAAAAGAAAGAAAAAAGATTTTCTTTTCTTTCCAATGGAAGGGGAAATTTAGTTACTCCAAATACAGCACTACCATTTCATAAAGCAGCAGCCTGCTAGCTTATGCTTTAAGTGTGGCTTCTCTCTTCAAATCAAGGCATGCTTCTAAGATAAGCTAAACAGTTGCTAGTAAGTAACAAAGTGGAGAAGCCATTTTTTCCTTTGGTAAATTAACAGAGAAGTCAAAACATACTGACTATGTCATCATTGAGTTCCCCTGACTCTTCTCTTGTAGATCTGAGCTGCATGGAAGCCCTAATCTGAGGGCATCATCCCTGGACAAACAAATGTGCATCCCAACCTCCATCTATCTGACAAATGAGTAGCTAAGTGTTCTGTGGAGACAGTGGGACCTTTCTACAGCAAACGACTATGATGTGCTTATGAGGTGGGATATAGGAAGGATATTTGGCTTGCTCTTCTGTATCACCCATCACTCTGACACTAACAAACACCACAACAGCTTACACTGAAATTTAGGAGAAACAAATGCTACCTTAGCCTGTCAAAATTTGGAAAGTAGTCAAAGGAAGGAATGACAATTGGTCTATTCATATTCATATGGTCATTCCAAAGAGCTCTCTCCAGTCTCAGGTCAGAATTTTAGGTTGTTCTTTTATCCAGTGTGATAAGGATACATAAATCAATCACAGAATCATGATAGCATAATGACATAATCCAGGAAATCAGATTGTTTGGTATTCCTTCTGGACATCCTGCTCTGAAGTGAACATTGCTTATATACCTAAAGAATGAGAAATTCCTTAGATTTAATTAGCTAGGAATCATCAAATACTCTATAACAGTGATGGCAAAACTATGGCACACATGTTAAATTATTTTTCTTTTAAGGCAAAAGATGTGAATGCATGATTTGTATATTCTAAACTAAAATATCGGTACTCAGATTTAACTGCAGTGTTGGCATTTTGCTATGAATAAATAAGTTCTAGGTTGCAGTTTGGGCCCTCATCTCTAAAACATTCACCATCACTGCTCTAGAATTTAAAAATATAAATCAGATGCCTGAAGTAAGCACAGTGTACCCAGCAATACACTCTCAATCTCTGTTGTCCACTAAGGAAAGGATAAAATGTAGGACACCTACTGACATTTCATTTTACAGATGAGTAAATGAGATTCAAAAATATTGGCTGCAGAAGCTCACATTGCTAGCAAGTATCATGGGCTTCATGAGACCTCAATCTTTTGGTTCCAAGGCAACAGTCCTCTTTAGGTTTCAGTGTTCTACCTGTAGCTGAGTAGGAGGGAGAGAAAGCAGGTAGGAGAGGGGAAAATCAAAGATGTAGGCTCATGATACAAATTAATTAGACCAGCAATTCCCATGGTCAGTGAACCTTTAATAGAGTGGGTTTCTGGGCTACAGCTGCTCTTATGAAGGATTTGAAATACTTTAAACAAGTTCAGATGGTGAGAGCCCAGCTCATGGTTTCAGCTTGTGGCTCGTGCTCTAAGTGGTTAATTCACAAGGTGCAAGTTAAATTCACACTACACTTATTCCTGTTGCGAATAAAATGGCCATCACTTCCACTTTCATCCCAGATCTTCAGTTTGTAAAGCTGAGATGTTGTGCTAGACTCCTTGGCCAGACAACCCTTGTGGCTTTAAAGAGACAGGAAAGGACCATAGTCAGACTCAGACTTACAAAGATTCGAGAGTGTCTGGTTTGGGTTACGTGAGGTGGTTATGCCCACACACAGTTCCTTCTCACATCAGACTTCTTTCTTTAAAATTCTTACCTAGGAAATCTGCCCTAAATTCCTTTGTGGGGGAAACTGAACTATTTCCAGTCTATTGTGTGACTTACCCTAGAGCCTTTTCTTTTTCCAGAAACTACTTTAAAATGCTCAGGCCAAGTCCAGATACAAAGTACAGTAGATTGTTTCATTTAGTTACTGGGGCTTCATAATAGCTCACCTCTGGGTATGTAATCAGCCTTTTTCATTCACCTAACAGGATCATTCTCCAATAAGCTGCTCATTTGAAGAGGTTTTCCCACAGGGTTGCTCTCAGAGAGCTCCTAGGACTGCTGAAAGGGAGAAAGGGAGAGTGCGCATGCTGAATATTCCCACTGCAAACACTTTCCCCTCCCCTTTTGACCTAGCAGCTCTCTAGCTGCTTCAGGGCTCTGGATGCATTACATCTACATGGCACAGCCTGGTTGCTGGCAGCACAGAAGAGGAAAAGACAGACACTCTAGGACAAGACAGACAGCTGGCAAATTATATCCAAGTGTGCTGCTGCCAAGGGGGAGAGCAGTCCTGGCTTCCTGGGGTAATCCATCTTCCTGACACATCCCCAGCCCAGGAGTCAGTTTTCTCCAGCAAACTCTCTGCTCCTGACAAAAAGGTCTGATCTGTCCTTATGCCTCCCTCCTGCTGACAAGCAGAAGAGTCACCCCTAGAGTGCCTTCAGCACTTCCCTTTCTCATGACACCGCTATTTATCTGCCATCCAATTTATTGATAATTATCAAAGACTGCAGTGATTAGATAAAAGCATCTGGTTAGAGTTGGATGCCACTTCATATTGAAGTTTCCCAGGGCCTTTTGTGTCTTTGACCCCACTTTAAATCAAACAAATGGAAAAGCCTAAGCTGAGCCTCAGAACACAGTGGATGCTCCATTCCGGAGAAGCAAGATCCACTGGGTGTTAAATTTTATTACAACTAAACACATTTGAAAGGCACAGAAATCTTATACCATGCTTTGTGGGGATGATATCTTAATATAAAGGAGGGATTATTCTATTATTCTATAATTAAGATGTTTATTCATGCAACAATAATGTCCATATAGGGAAGGAAAGAAAAACACCACGATGGAAATTACATTAATCTCAGTCCTACTTATGGCCATGCTGCTAAGCATTTGTGCAATGTTTAAGTCTCTTTCCTATCTTCTCTGGGGTTTAGTTTGCTACTCTGTAAGTAGAGACTTGCAGCAGATGATCCCTTTGCTCCATCCTAGGGGCTGAAACTGCATCTGGGATCTCATTTCAAAAGTGATACACACAAAAGCCATAAAATGCATGCCAATACTGCTTGCTTCTAAAAAAAGACATGAACTTCAGTAAGTGGATAGTCTACAAAGAAACATGGTAGATTTGCACTTCTAAATCTCTATCTAATTTTTAATAGGAAGAGCTTTCAAACTTTGCAAGCTCTACTCCTAATTGTAAATCTCCTCGTTTTGGAGACCTCAGGTGGGCTAACCTAATGTACCTGCTACTGAGCCCAAAGCACAAATCTCAATCTCAATCTCTCTCTCTCTCTCTCTCTCTCTCTCTCTCTCTCTCTCTCTCTGTCTCTCTGCCACTCTCTGTCTCTGCCTTTCTCTCACTCCATTCCATCACTCTTAATCTCCTCCTTTTTTTCTCTCTTTCTCTCCCTCTTTCCCTTCCTACCAACCTCCTTCTCTAATATGACACAAATTCAGTGTCCTCTAGTATGTTATAAGAAGCTATTTTTGATTAAACAACTTGACGTCAAACATTTATATCAGTCAAGCATCTTATTGTCACCAGAACATCAAATTTTGTTTCTTCATCATATCTAAGTGTAATGTCTACTTTTACACGTGTAAGTGAATTCCTCAAAATGATTGTCTTCCAAATGTTCATTCATTCTCCCAAATCCCATGTATTCTAGTACACAGATCATTATCAGCAAGATATATACAACTGACACCCTAAAGGGATGTTACATGATTAATTTTTAAGAAGTGTTTTGGCTATCTCAAGGAGCTGAATATGCTCTGGGAACTCACCAATATGATTTTCATTGAATAACTCCTCACCTAATAGGTATATTAATTTGATAAACAGAATGTTTGAGCAGACAAATGGATTGAAATCCATAGGTCTTTCTGAAGTATTCACTTTTCTCTGCCTTTAATGTGAATGTTGTTTTTGCTTCAATTCACCTAAATCTATTAGAAAAATGGACTTCCTCTTCCTCTGCAGGAAGATGCCATTGGCATCTACTTTTAACTACCACATTAAAGGGATAATCTAATCACTTGATGGATTAGTGTAGAGAAGTGTAAAAGAGAATTCAGAAGGGAACCGATAGAGAGGATCTAACAAAGCATGTATTGCTCTATAGCCATATTGTTGTTCCTAGTCCAATTAGAGTAGGTATAATCCCACCCATAGAAATTCACTCATTTTGGTTAAAATGAAACCTCATGATGACTAGTAAACATGTACAGAGCTACCATATCTAATCCTTTGGTGACATTTTCTTAATCAGACATTATCCAAACAGAGCTACTCTAAACAGTAAGGCAAATGAGATTCAGGATATAGAAATTAAGTAATAGAAAGAGTTTTAATAATATATGGATTCTGAGATACGAACACACATATGTGGAAAAACATAAGATAGTAGAGAGTAGCAAACTTAATACAACTAAGGATGTGCTGAAGGCAGCGACCTCAACAGGGATCTTGAGGATTTGAGTACCTGGTATATCTCCAGTGCCTAGAATAATGACTGGTACATAGCAGGTGCTCAGTGACAATTGTTACATAAATGAATAAATTCTATACAAATACGTTTTTAAAGATATATTTTTATTCTTTAATTTTTAAGTGCATATAAGAAAAAATCCAAAATATGGCTAATAAATACGTTAGAAAATTAAAAAGAGCAAGTTTCCATGTTTGGTGGTTAAGTCATTAAAGAAAGCCGAAACCAACTGGAAGCAATGCCAATTTATCATGAGACTATCAGTAATGTGCTTCTTGGGCTGCTTATCCAGAGAGTAGGAAAATAGAAGGTGATATACAAATGATTTAACAAGCTCATTAGATGAAACAATTCTAGTGGTAAGTAGTTACAATTAAGTAAGAAAAATTTAAGTTAAAATGATTTCTATTCTGTTGTGATTCATTAGGTTAGAAGGACCAATCTGAGGGAAATGAGAGGTTTATATTTAATGTTATCAAACTTAAGGCCAAAGAACAGTCCTAAAGATAGAAAAACAAACAATTATCCATTGCCCGTAATGGACTTTGAAGATACATCTGATGTTCTTAATGGGGCAATATATTTCATTAAATAGATTTAACTTCTAATTTTCAACTAAACAACTTCATTAAGGATAAACTTTAAAAACTTTTAATGCATATAGCATATAAGACTTGACTTTTTCATTTTGCTTATATTGATATTTATCATGTTTTAATAAAGCTCTACATTTCTTTTTTTTTTTTTTTTTTTTGTACCGGCAATTGAACTCATGACCTTGCGCTTGCCAGGCAGGCGCTCATATCACTGACAGCTCCATATTTCTATCACTGTTTATATTCTCTATTACTCAGTTCTGGGAGGAAGTTACATTGCTGTGCTGCAGATAAGCTGTGGTAGCAGAATAATGGTTTCCCAGAGATGGCCACTCCCCAGTCGTCTGAACCTATGGAGATGTCAGACTATGCAGCAAGGGAAAGTAAGATTGCATGTAGAATGGAGGTTGCCAATCATCTGACTGGAGAGAAGTGAGATAATCCTCGATTACCCGGATGTAACCAGTCTACTTATATGAGTCTTTCAAAGTGGACACGGAGACAGAATGATAGATTAGAAAAATTCCCTAAAAGAAAGACATGATCAACTGTTGCTAGTTTTGAGGATGGAGTAAATTGGCCATGAACCCAGAAATATGGCAGCCTGTGGACTAGCAATTGCTCCTTGTTTACAGCCAAGAAAAAATCAGATTTCCATCCTACAAGTATAAGAAACTACATTTTACCACCACAAACTAGCAAGAAACAGATTCACTTCTGGAGCTTCCAGAGAGCAATGCAGAGTGTTGACACCTTTAATTTTAGACCACTGCAACCCATAATGGACTTCTCACATGAGGAACTATGAGATAATGGATTTGTCTTGCCTCAACCTACAGAAGTGATGATTTGTTACAGCAGCAATAAAACATTAAAACATACCCCAACCATGTCTTGGATAATTCCTTAGAAGGCTACATTTCTAAGATTTTATATATATAAAAAAAGGAGTAGGAAAGAGAAGCCTGGAATAATGCTGTGTTATATGCATACTGTGGCAGAGGAGAGAAGCTGTGTGATCAAGCAATACAAAGCAAAGTCCCTGTGCTTTTGGTTATATCTTCATGTTTAAAGGTTTTTCCACACCAGAACTAATTCAACTCATTTCAGTTCATTAAAGTGGCTTGAGCATTGGGAAAGAGAAATTGGCAGGAACACCTACGTTTGGAATAGATCACTGCCAAGATGTCTTTATGACTATTTCTCATTAGTCCCACTGGCTCTTGGATCTCTATATCACTATCTAGATTCTAAAATCCAGTTAGGCCCCTCCATGATGGTGACCACCAGCTGTGTTAAACAGCCTCTGTAAATAACCTCTGTGAGTCCTAAATCAGTTTTCTAGGGCTGCCATAACAAAGCACCATAAACTGGGTGGTTTAGAACAACAACACGGATCAGTCATCTCCATATTTTAAAGGCTCCCACTCTAAAATAGATCACCAGGATGATAAATTGTCTCCTAGCTCTTGATAGCAGCCAGAAATCCATAGTATTCATTGGCTTGTCCATGAATAACTTCCAATTTCTACCTTTATCAATTCATGGTTACTTTCCCTCTTTGTGTCTGTATCTTCTCACAGTGTCCCTCTCCTTGTCTGTCTGTCTTGGTCTTTTCCCCTAATTACAAAGACATCAATCATACTGGACTAAGTCCACCCTGCTCCAGTATGACCTTCTCTTAATTGCATTTTAAGGATTCTATTCTAACAAAGGTCAGTGTTATGGTTTGTATCTAGATGTCCCCAGAAAGCCTCATGCAATTTTAGATAAGCTGTGCTTCTTAGATGTGACTGATTCTAGAGTGTGTAATGCTGGGATTAAGGATGTGTGATTAATAAATTAGTCCATTGATTGGATGACATAGTTCTGGCTAGGATTAAAGGTATGAGTGCTACATACACCCTAGGACACATAGCCAGCATACAATATAAGGGATAGAAAGAGTCTTGTCTAAGGACTATGTATTTTCTGAATTTGCTTATTTAGTTGAGAACCAAGTCTGCCAAAGAATTTCTCAATTCTAATCTCAATTTCTGGGTCTTCTTTTTGAAATCATAATGGGAGTAAATCACCTTGATGTCCACAACTGTTTAAGAGCTTCAAAGGTCAGAGTCTATAGTAACTCTTACCACTGACGTACTACCTCCATGTCTCTTATAAGTTCTCCCAACAATGATGGCTCTATTTTTTTCACACCAAAATAAAATAAAAATTCAGAATAAATATAGGATAACAATATCCCCCTTCCTCTTTCACACATATAAATAGAATATATCTGGCATAGTAAAACCACAAGAGATAATTTGTTCTTAAACTGTACTTAAAAATGCAAGTCACATAAAAGAGTGCAAAATGCTGTTTTCCACACCTCTGAGAAACAGTCCTTTTGTGTTCTAAAACAGTGCCTGCATTTGTAGTGCCATGCATAATGTTGATTGTCTACAGCCAGTTAAAGTGGTAAACAATATATAAACCATAGATTTGATTCTTGAAAGAGACAAAAGTTAGCCATTCTCTATTCATTTCCATAATCTCAACTATTGCTCCTGAGTCAGGAATATCATTAGTCTATATTCATTTGGGTAAACTCCATTCTTTTTTTCATTATAAGATATATGATTCAGAACATGACATTTGCATTAAAATATGACATTACTCATAGAGATAAATTCCTCTAGGGGAAAAAGTATTCCTAAAAGGAAAGACAATGGTAAATTTCTAAAAGGCAAAATTAGAATAAAAGGAACAGGTATAAAAATGTTAAAATAAAGGTTTTAAAATGTTTAGAAAAAATATATATTTTAACCATGTGACTTAGATCATTGAAACCTTCAGGTTCAGGGGGTAAATTCATGATATAGATGCCACAGGAACAATAAGCAATGTTTCCAGTTCTATGAAATGTTAGATAACATCTTTACATATTTGGTTTGTGCTTTTCCTTCTCTTAAGGTAGAAAGCAGAGATGCAAGTCTCTTGGCTCTGTCTCCTGGAGAATTTGTTAAGGCTTCCTAGTCTCTTTCACTTTATTTCACTAGAATTATTATGACAAAGGAAGTCATGACAGGTCAGTCTCCTACCTCAGATGAAACCTGGAAAATAAAAGATAATGTGCTCTTTAAATTAGATTACTAAGGCTCTGGTTTTTTCCATTGTCTCGTTCTATAGTTAAAAGCATAATACAACTGCCAGAAGAATGAAAAGACATCCCAAAGACTTAGAGAAATATTTATAAAAGATATATCTGATAAAAAAAGTCCTTAGCCAAAACATAAAAAGATCTCTTAAAATTCAACAATAAAACAAACAATTAAAAAATAAGCTAAAGACTTGAACAGACATCTTATCAAAGAAGATACACAGATGGCAGATAAGCATATGAAAAGAAATTTTTTGCATTATTATGTCAATGCAATTTGACACAATTAGTGAGATATCTCTGCCTATCTATTAGAATGACCAAAGCCCTCACAATGCAAATATTGGCAAAGGTATGGAAAACCTGAAATTCTTATCTATTGTTAGTGGAAAGATGATTTGGTAATTTCTTATAAAACTATATGTATGCTTCCTTGGTACTTATTCAGCAGAATTGAAACTATATACCCCACAAAAAATTATACAGAGATATTTATGATACTTTTATTTATAATTGACAAAATTTAGAAGTAATCTAGATGTCTTTTAGTAGATTAATGGATTAAAATACTGGTGCATCCATATAATGAAATCCTATTAAGCACTAAAAAGAAATGAATTATCAAGCCCTGAAAAGACATAGAAGAAAAAGAAATATATATTAAAAGTCAAAGAAGCCAATATAAAAAACTATGTCCTGTATAATTCCAAGTATATGACATTCTAGAAAATCTAAAATTGTAGAGACAGTAAAAAGAAAAATAGTAATGATTGCCAGGGACCTTCAAGGATAGAAGGATGCGCTAGCAAAATAGAAATTTTAGGCAGTAAAAACACTATGCATGATATTATAGTGGTGGATGCATGTCATTATATATTTGCTAACCCTATAAAATAGTTCCTGTAGGAGTAATAAAAAATGACCCCAGTTCTGATATATAGTTTGCTAACCTCATATCACTCATTATTTGGTTTCTACTTCTCTTTTACTTTAGATAGAAAACAGATAATCAAGCCTACTATAAACCCTAATGTAAACCACAGACTGATAACAATGTGCCAGTGTAGATTCTTCAATTATAGCAACAGCTCAGCTCTGGTGTAAAATGTTGCTAACAGGGCAAGCGATGCATGAACAATGGCATGGGAGTGGGATACACCAAGGTTTTGCACTTACCAGTCTGTTTTATTACAAATTTACAACCACTCAAGTAATATAACCACTGAAAAGTAAGGGGAACCACCCCATGATGAACAAAATGCAATTTTTGCCCGAGAAGCCTCATTTTTCAGTCTTCCAAGTACCAGAGCATGATTTCTCTCATGCTGGCATTAGTCTTAAGACCAACACCCTAAAAGATACTGTTTACCCTGCTTTTGCATACTTGTCTCATTTTGATGGTAAAACAATTCTGCCCATATAGCATCATTAAATTAATTTGGGTTGAAGTGGTCCCTAATGCAACATGAACGTGGAATCAAATAACTAAAATGTGAAACTGCATTGACATGCTACAATATAACTATTTGAGCACCAGATACAGAAATAAAAATAATAATTAGGTAAATTTGGGGATTTTTTGCATTTTCTCTTAAAAGCCCCAAACCAGTAAGTAGTATACCTTTGCAGAGACATTCAGCTATGCAAGCTCGCTTAATGCCATAATGCATTTCAAGAGAAAACCTTTAAAGACAGGAAATACAATTTATGAAACTCTCTGCTTCACTTATTAAATCTTTCCAACAAAGCAATGTCAATGACTCAGCAAGATCTTGCCTCCAGGTTTTACTAATACTATTGATAACCTAACAAATGCAGTACCATTTACAGTGACCACCATGTAAGGCTGAAAGTTTTACATCCATGAGCCTTTTAAAAATGATTTTTACTTTTTAGAGTAATGTCAGGTCCCAAAAAATTTTAGTCTATATTTTTTCAGCTGTACTGACATCCTACAACACATTGTTATATCTCACTGGGACAATTACAGTAGCCTGCTAAGCGGGTTTCCCACATCCCTCTTACCATTCTATTCACAAAACTAGATCATTTAATCCCTATAATATGCCTCTATGAATATCCTAAATGCTTTTGTTTGCAAATTATGGAATACTTCAACACTTAGTTGAAACAAAAAGAAAGTTATCTTACATCATAAGAAGTTAAAAATAAAGCAACTATGATATCACTAATGTCATCAAAAAACAAGGTTTCTTTCAGATTTTTCTTGAATATTGAATATGGGGTTTGTCTCCCTGTACACACACTAGTTATTAATCTCACAGTGTCTGTGTTGCAAATGATCATCATTTTGAATGGAATTTGGATCCAACTGATAAGAAATTTCTAAAGCAATTCACCATAATAACTAAATATTATTCCTTTTAATCATTTATAGAGGATTTGGAGAAACAGTTTATAATTCTGGAAGCACATTAATATCACCATGGGAACTTTTATATTTTGATTCCTGAGCCATACTTTCATTAATTAAATCAGTATATCATGGAGGAAGAGCCAGATCTGTAACTCTTTGTTTTGTTTTTAATTCTGTAAACAATTCTACTATTTAAAAAGTGTTGGGAGCCAATAAAACATTACTTATGTATGCTACTCTGTTCTGTCATAAATATTTTTACTTTGTTATTATTCATCAATTTTTCTTCTCGTTTATATTTCTGTCTCTCTCTGTCTCTTTCTCTATCTTATGTTGCTCCAGTAGTATTTACTAAATAATTTTCTGATTGTCAGACAAAATGCTTAATATTCACAACATAAAGAAAGTGAGTTTTAAGTCAGTTCATGTTTCAGAGAATTCAGTCTGTGGTCAGTGGGCTCCAAGACAGAAATGGCATTGTGGAGAACATAGCAGAGGAATGCTGTAAACCTCATGACCTCCAGGAAGCAGACAGGATGGGGGGAGGCCAGGGAGCAAGTTACATCCCCAGAAGTATGCCCCCAGTACCTACCTCTTTCAGCCAAGCCCTCTTCCTAACAGCACATTCAACTACAAACTCATAAATGGATTAATCACTGATGAGCATAGCATCTCTACGATCCAATGGCTTTGCAAAAGCCTCTCCTTTGAACATAAAACTCTTCTGGGAGACATTATAGATCTCAAATACAACACTCCACACACCTCATTATGTAAGATTATTTAGTTCATCTCAAACGTTGTCCAAAGTCTTAAAATTCCAAGTCGAACGTCTGAGACTCCGGCAGATTGTTAACTATGTATGTCTGTATGTATCAAAGGAAAGTTAAGTGCTTCCAACACAAAATTTGTAAATACTCCCACTCCAAAAGATACAAACAGGGGAATAAATGAAATTGAATAAAAGCAACAACAAAAACCAGTAGGCCAAACTATAGCTCCATATCTTATACTCAGTTCCCTAGATGGCTCTGAAAGAGCAGGGAACCACGGGCCTGTATCCTTAAAGTCTTTCAAAATACTTAGCCTTGTACCTGCTTAAGCCTGTGATGGATGGAGTCTGGACTTTTTCATACAGCAGTGCAAGTGCTCCTCTTCAGAAGAACTGACAACATATGTACAGTTCACTATCCAGTTTGCTCCTGAGCTCAGAATATGTCCCAAAGACTCTTTCCAGAACTTGCCTCCTCCTACTGAACTTGGAAAAAAATGTAGAAGAAGTAAAATAAAGGAGAATACAAGCAAAATATCAAATGGGAAATCAAAAAGAAAAAAATTTTAAATTAAGTGTATTTATGTAACACCATAGAATCCTAGACGATATCCTATAGCCGAGATTGTGGGGGAGAATTTCATGGAGCTAGATCTTGTTCCAGATAAAGGAAAACC
This sequence comes from Dolichotis patagonum, assembly GCA_004027295.1. Classification (NCBI taxonomy): domain Eukaryota; kingdom Metazoa; phylum Chordata; class Mammalia; order Rodentia; family Caviidae; genus Dolichotis; species Dolichotis patagonum. The sequence continues at coordinate 124,941 of PVJX010001674.1, forward strand.
CTAAGGAAGATTATTTTACCTGTTGTTTATTTCCCAATATCTGCATTCTGAAACACAGACCACGTCAGAAAAGCTGTGTAAGTGCCCTCCGTGTTTGGAGTCTACTCAGAGCCTGGCTCTGGACCAACCAAAAAAATACCAAGAGTCTTCCTGTGCCCATGGAACCCCCCCAGTGGGCTGCACCCATGTCCCCAGTGCCGCCTTCTCTACATGTGCAGTGTGAAACAGTGATAGCACATAGCAGGGCAGTGAACTCACTACTTTCACAGTTGGAAAAAAATAAATTAAATGAACTACCTCCTAAAGATGGATATAGTGACAAAGCTCCACTTAGGACATATGTCCCTGTGACTATACAAAGTTTGACAATAAAGTTTCATCACTCCAGAATTTCTAAATAACATTAATTGACTTGGAAGGTAATAAATGTGTCTTTATGATTTATCTTTTAAAACCAAATTTTTTTTAAAAAGCCATCATTTTCTAAGAATGGAAATGCTACATGGTTATGGGAGTACATTTCAAAATGGCAGCCCAAGGACCAGTCTCTCTGCCTGAAACAAGGGAGGGCACTGACAGAATGATCTGCAGTACCATTCAGGAAGCCTCTCTTAGAAGCTCTCCGTGCCTGTTGTATGGGCTCTAAAATAATGCTTCGTATAAGAATCTCCCTTTAAGCACTTCTTTGTGTTTTTCATTGATTCCCTAAAGTAGCTTGTGACAAGCTCTGTTAAATAATACATTAAAAACATTACATTGTAAGCCTTGCATGGTGGCACACACCTGAATTCCCATGCTCTAGGAAGCTCTTACAGGAGAATCACAAGTTCCAACTTTTAGAGAGGTTAACAATTTAGTAATATCCTGTTTCAAAATTAAAAAAAAAAATTAAAAGGGACTGGGAATAAAGACTTGTATGAAGTCCTGGTCTTCAATCTTTGGTATCAAAAACTGACATTGTACTTTTACTACTAAATTCTGACTCCATACATTTATGTAATTCCATGAACATAACAAATTTCACACATTAATTGAAAAGGAAAAATACCTTCAAAAATCATCTAATGAGAAACCCAGGATATGTTAACTTTGCATAGAGTTCCTTCATGATCTCATTAGGAAGACCCAACTACAAATTGCTTGCATACAGTATAACTCACACACCTGTCCACTTAGAGTAGCATGTATCTATATTATTTTGCTTTCCCCTTTTAGCTATACTCATAGTTTTATAAGAATGGGGGGAAATGAAGTTGAGGAGGAAAATAGAGTACTCATAAAATAATGCTCTTTTATTGAGACTACAATTTCTGACAGTTATTATAAAATTATAGTTGCATCCTAAAAATTTATAAATGTTCACCTGTGTTATTAAGCCTATTTACTAAAACAACAAGACAACTGTATAAGCTAAATTTCAAAACTACAATGAAAGTAACCTAGTCAAGTTCTCTCTAAAAGGTAGTCTATAGATTTTAGTCCCTTAATATGCTATAAAATAGGCATTTCAAGGTTAAATAAATCTGGGAATGTTGCATAGAACATGTCCTTCCTAAAAATTCATAACATGAGTTACATTTTTTGTTTTATGACTCCAGAAGGCCTGAGGTAGAAACACTTACATAGCTTTGTTTTTCCACAGTCACTTGAGTATAAAACCATTCTGTGTGTACTTAAGTTCCTGTCTTCTTTTGAGGGGAATGCAGGAAGTCAGATGAATTATCCATTATAATCATATAGTGAGAAAGAATTGGTCTTATTTAAAATTACAGGTACAAAGGATACATGTTAATAGGCCCAATTTCCTGCAAAAGATTTCCCAGGAGCAGGTGGAAACAGAGAGGAAGAGGTGGTCATTGGGATTTTTGAGCTCCTCTTCTCTGTTTTCGTAACACCTTCATCTATCTTTCCTGCTCTTCCCCCCCCCCAGGCGAGTCAATGGATTAACCTAAGAACATCGAGTATCAGAGGCCAAAACTCTGCACCTGAGAATACATTGTAGCTTTATATGTACAGAGCAATAAATCATTCCACAGTCTTTCTCTGGTAAAGCCTAGAAAGAAAAATCACAGACAGGGGTATTTGTCCTTTAGATGGTTATTACCCGTAGCAGGGGGCAAAAATGCCAACAGTAAAAACTGTACTTTGGCGACTCCAGCTGCAGCCCAGACACAAGGATACTCACGGGGGCTCTATCTGTTTTCCTGGCCACTGAGAATCAATATTAACATCCGAAGAGTGGCAGACGAATTACTAAGTTTGTTCTACTTGCCACACGTTCCTGAACATGCACAGGAAATCACTATTCAAGTCAACAATGGAGAAAAGAAAAGCAGATTAAAGAAGAAAGAAAAATACCAGAAACAACAGCTCATAAAACAAAATAAAATCAATATTTGTTTGTGGACAAATCTAACCTCGAGCATTTGAATTCCTAAATGCTTAGACCACTACCAGGGAAAACGATGAAGGCAGTGTTACATATGTGGCAGTGTGTGCAGAGAGTTTGTTTTTAACTGCAGATATCTTTAAAAAGATTTTGTATATTTTTGGATTATATTTGACAAAGTTCACAAAGATCTTTTTTTTTTTCCCCAAGGACTTGGATTGTCCTTGAAGAAAAGCAATGAAGGCAAGGGTTTTGATTCCTCTGGGATACCCAATAGAGTTTAGCTATAATAAAAATAGGGCCCAGGGAAAGAATATTATAGAAGTGATAATCATCTGCAATGGCACAGTGGTTAAAAGGACAGATTTTAAAGTTATACGCAACAGGATTTAAGTTCCAATGCAACCCCACAAGAGCTGTTTAGCTTTGGACAAGTACACAATCTTTGTGAATTCCCATTTCCTTATAGTAACATGGAATAATACCAGCTCTTTCCTCACCGTGTTGTTGGATTTGAACTCTATAAAGTGGACAAAGCATTTAGTTCAGTGCCAAGCACACAGTCAGGGCCTATGAAATGTTAACTGAAATTATTATCATCACTATTATCTTGGAGGAAAAATGGGCTAGTGATTCCTTTCCCTAACTCCAGACAAGTGTTTATATTCCTCCCTAATTAACAGTTTAGCATTAAGAACTTGTGATGTTCCAGTTATTCCTCCTACCTCGTTTTGTGTGTTAACTCATAACTCACAATGACGACACAAGGCAGTTACTCCTACCTGTTTAAAATATAAGGAAACAGGCCCAGTGAGCAGGGCAGGATGTAAATCTAGGCTTCTTGATTTCATAAACTAAACTTATCACTTGACATGGAAAACTTAACTTATACAAAGGAGTGACCATGTTGCTATAATTTTAAGGAAATCTAGAGACTATATTTCTTGATTATTTTAGTGAGTATCAGTGGTAAATAAGGAGAGAACAGGATTAGGTGGTAAAGATATCCAACTGAAAAAATTTAAAACCACAATGAAGGAAGCAGAGTTTACACAACCATGCATTACTCCAAGCTGGAACAGAAGTGACCATGCCATCAAGCAAATGCTACTAACAGCTTCTGTAGCATCCACCTGGCTTTATTGCCACATCCTTGCTAAGTAGATCAAAATAAACACAATGAAATGTAACAAATAACTTTGACCCAGCTATCTTTGCTCACATAATCTGAAATTATACAGAAATCAGGAGCTTTCCATGAAGTCTTAGTGACATTCATTGAAGACATGACATGGGCCATCTAGGAAATTAATGAAGTTGATAAGCATTCTCAATGAGAAAAATCACATTCCATAAATTCAAGCTAGTTATGTAAAGTAATATCCACCATCTATACTTAGCAGTTCAAAGTAGATATAAGCAAGAGTGAGCTAGTAACCTAGATATTCACCAATGCTCAAAGGAATTATCCAAAACGCACAATAGATCTGGATTGGATTTCATGAGAGAATAGACTTGATTATCTTGTTTACTTACTCAACATTATTGTGGAATGTTTCCAATGCACCAGCCACTGATTAAGTGTTGGGATTACCATGGGACCACACAGAATCTATATCTGTCCTAGTAAAATAAGCATGATCTCCTAGTTAGGTGTATATGCTGCCTTCAGATATTCTCAAAATTGTGTCTCTCAGAAAAACCCTTATCAAACTAATTAATCTTAAGAGAAGTTGATATGAGGATTTTAGCAGCTCTGTTGAAGCTTTATCTATAATTTACAGGGGCCAAGAAAATAAATAAAGCATCCAAAAGGCACAATGCTTAAGGAAACAAAGAGAAAAGCTCTAGCAAATTCATAAACATCAGTAACAATACCATTAGTCAGAAATCTGTACTGTAAAACCAAGAGAAAATTCACTTACATTTGTAACAAAAGAGTCAATGATATTAATGCTCTGATTATTCTCTGCTTATACTAATCTACAAGATTACGTTGGGCAAGGTCACAAAGAATTATCTGCTCAACAAGCATATTTTATCCCTGAACCATGTTGTACCAAAGACCAGCAGGAATAGCAAATAGTGAGGTATAAGATTTAATAAGATCATCACTAATTCATTCTTCCTCATTCACTCATTCAGCAATTTGTCATTTACTGATGTCTTCCATATTTTACGCATTGTTTAAGGTTCAGGGATGCAATGGCCTGTATAAGAAAGATCTCCTGACTCCTAGATCTTGTGTTATAATGGAACAAGAGGTAACAAAGTAATGAACAGATTAACAGAATAACGGTTTTATCAAAACATAAGAGTAATGGGATAGATGCTTGGAAGTTGATGGGATAGTAGGAAAAAACCTGCTCTATGAATGTAATACTTGAACTGAGAGACCTTAGTAACCCAGAAAATGATAAAGAATGAGAATACCAGGAATACTTACTAATCTTAGAAAATTTATAACACTTTACCCACTTGATTTTTGGAACAGCTTTCTTAGTAATTACATGGCATGGAATTATAGATGGCCTGAAACATACTTTGATTTTCTTTGCTGAGGAAACAGATAATTGGATGCTTCAATTCTTGAAAAAACTGTTACATATCTTTAAAAGAACTTATATGTTGTTAAGTAGCAATTTATAACCTTAAAAACTTTTCAAAAAACACTTCATATTCTGTTGGTGGGAATACAAATCAATACACTATTCCTGGATGGAAACCTGGCAAAATTTGGTATCTATTCATACTTCTTACACTAGCAATTATACTCATGGATAAAATTCTACAATTTTACATAATTCACCCATAAATATTGCTGAAACATTGTTTAAGTAGCAAAAATTAGAGAATAATAACTGTTATATCTGATAAAATTTGGTTAGAACAAATTCTGACATTTCAAACAACAGAAGATGGGTAACACCCTGGAAGCCAGAGTCTAGACAGAGTAATAGCTCCTTCAATGCCAGTTTTTACTGTATTATTGTCATTGAGTCACATAAAAATGAAATTTTAAAGAAATACAAATTGATTAAGAAAGAGATTTTGGGGGCATTAAAATGAAAACCTTCCTGGCTAAAAGTTTTAGTATTCTGCATATGAGTATTGAGTTGAGCTCTGTGGACCATAAAGAAATAAAAAGTTGGGTCACTGATGCAATCGTTCAGCTTTAGAAAAATGAACCTAAATGATATAAAGTCTAATGGATGAATTCTCTCTCTCTCTCTCTCTCTCTCTCTCTCTCTCTCTCTCTCTCTCAGTTGTTTCTTGACTAGCTTTGAACTCACTATACAACCAAGGCCTCAAATTTGGAGAAATGCCCCTGCCGCAGCCTCCTAAAAATGCTGAGATTAGAGGTAGGCACGAATATCTTCAACACAGAATTTTCATTCTTTAACCCTCCCACATATGTCCACACCCATCCACCCAGGAAATGACCTAGATAGGATTAGGTAACTCCACACAATTTATCATGCTGTGACACAAATGCCCCAGAGAATTATCTTTACTCCTAAAATTGTTTCTGTTTTGGATTGTGGGTCCCAATTCTTTAAAAGCCAAAGCTGTAATACATAGTATCCTTTACAAAGACTCAAAATATAGTCTCTCATTCCAAAAAAAAAGGTCATCTATGTCCTCCAAAGTATGATGCTACCACCTTGTTGCTTCCATTTTTTATGCACTGGGCAAGTTATGTAACTTCTTAGTCTCCTCCATTATACTGGAACATTAATTCTACCCACTTCGCAAAATAATTAAACATTAAGTGTTATTTTTCAAGCCATAGGACAACACTTTGACATGCAGAGTTTAAAATACACATCCCTTAACACAAACAAACAAACAAACAAACAAAAACACTAGACCAGACAGAAATCCAAAATTGAGGCAACTCTCCATCCTTGCTCCTTGTTTTTAGATAGCAGTCTCTCTCTCTCTCTCTCTCTCTCTCTCTCTCTGCCCCTCTCTCCATCTCCACCCATATACATAGCACACAGTGGATGACACCTTACATTCAGCAATACGCAACAATCCTGTGTGACTCTGATCTCTGATCCATCCTAAGGAGGATCTTCAGTGGATCTTTAGGCAAGTTAGGGGAGAGAGATTGCGTCAGTGAAATAGAAGAAGCAGAAAGGGGTGAATCTGAATCATTTCCCTTTTGCCCATCCTCAGGGAGTCTCCCCACTTACATTCCCAGCTTCAACTGCATCCACTCCCTGCTCCTTTCTGAACTCGTCCATAAAAACCATACCTTGCAGAAGCATCTGCCTGGCAAGCACAAGGTCATGAGTTTGATCTTTGGTACCAAAAAACAAAACAACAACAACAACAACAAAAATACCATATCTTGTGTCACTGTTATTTTGAATCCCTTAAGCGAGCCAGCCTCATTTTCTTTGGGAATGTTTAATATTGTTACTTCAGTTCCCTTGTTCTATTATTTCCAAACTTCTTATTCATGAGCACTCTCTTTTTTTCCCTGCAGTCTAAGCTAGTGTTTCTCCAAATGAAGCCTGACACCAGTATCACCCAGACAGCATGGGGACACAGTCCTGAGCTCCACTCCAGCCTTACTGAATCCAAACCTACTGCCTGGGAGTTCATATTTATAAAAGCCCACACAGTGAGGATAAAGAACACAAAGTGCTGAGACTCAGAGTCCAAGGAAATTGCAGAGATGAATACAGAAAAGGACCTCCCGGGCCACGGGCCACTTCCTATTAACGCAGGCTAGAAGGAGGAAAGGCTTCGAAGAGGTAGATGGCTGGCATGTGATCTGGTATAAAAAAGGGCTAATATTTTTCTCTTGCTAAAAATGTGAATACATCTAATAACAGCAATGAACACTGAAATTTACTTATACATTAGTCTCTTAATTATGAGCACTGTTCTGTCTTTCCAATTAGATAACTAAGGTTATTAATTATGCCTAATATTTGTATGTGTGCCTATATTAAAGTTGACAGTCAAATGTTTTTCAATTTCAAGAATAAAATAAAAGTATAAAAATAGGCCTTACCAGCTAAAGGTAATTACAGCCCCAAAACATTTAATGACAATGACTCATTAGAAAAAGATTTGGAAAGGCACAGCGTCATCATCAACCCTTAGAGGTGAGCTTCATATCAGTTGTTTGCTCTGTTTTCACTCACAAGGAGAGAAGGAGAACTTGTGTCACTGTCACACAGCCAGGAAGTGGCAGAGGGACACTGAGTCCACGTCATCTGATTGTAGAGCTTGCTCTCTTATCTCCATGACTCAGTGCCCAGCCTACTTCTGATGAACCTTCTCACCTAGAGAAAGGACATATGGTAATATCTGTCTCAAAGCGCCATTGTTAGGATTAACACGCACACAAGTCCTTTAAAACTAGCTGGCCTAGTAGGCACCATCAATGCATCTGGTACCACTCCTCATTATTATTAATTATTAATAGCCACTGAATTTGGCCATGTAACTCCATGATTATCTATTATTAGTCATATTCCACTGGACAGGGATACAACAAAAACAGACAAAAACCTGAATGCCTTCTCTAAGGGCAGAAAGGCATATCCTTCTCTGTTTGTCCAGACTGTCTCTTAGTAGCAAATGTGATGCTTGTCAAAAATAGACAACTAAACAAGTGAATAAAAATAGTGACATCCCAACATTTGAATACTTAACAAGGAACTGAAGGGATTCTTCCAGAGTGTGACATTCTTTGATACAGAGGCAAAATTAACTGTAGGAACATGAAGAAAGAGAAGAACAGGGCTGGGGATTTAGCTCAGTGGCTTAAGCGCCTGCCTGGCAAGCGCAAGGTCGTGAGTTCGATCCCCGGTACCAAAAAATAAAAAAATAAAAATAAAAAAAAGAAAGAGAAGAACAGTCAGCTCTCAGATAACTACATATTTTTCTGCAGGTAAACATTAACTATCTTAAAGGCATATATTGCTAATTCTTCCAGGAAAGACTAAATGACCTCTGACTTGACCAAATTTGCATTGATAATATAATTAAATAATTACCATCTCATTATGTTCCATTAAAACTGGATTAATCCAAGCAATAAAGATGTAGTAATAATGGTGATGGATGATAGCGAATAAAGATAAATGACAATGATAATTACAATGTGCTTGATGTTTTACATCAAAATCACGCAGTCCTGTTTTCATTGTCATTGGGCTAAGCTGTGGAGATAAGAGTGACAAACTGTTTCAATAGTGATTGAAGAGTAAGTCTCCTGAAGTTGTTCTACTTAGGGGGTACTCATATCTCTATCTTCTTGAGTGGCTCTATGATAAGGGCCCTTTCACTCGAAACTTACAGTGTTAGGGATATGATGAAAACATTTAACAGTATTGGAAAAAAACCTATTCAATAAATAGTTTACATAAAACATCACTAAACAAGATGCTTTAGAAAATTAGACTTCCCAAATCACTAGGAAATCAATTCTCAGGTATGAAGAAAAGGCCAAGGAAACACTGTTAGTAGTGGGAATTATATATCCTACCTGTTTTCTAGTGTCCACCTGGCTATTCCTACTTTCCCAAACAACATTCAAGTGTCACACAAGCAAAATTTCTCAGCTTTTAATGCCTAAAAGAAATCATCACTGACACACTCCACAATGCCTAAATATTTACTAAACACAAAGAAAAATCTCAGTTGGTAATGCTGTTCAGAGAGAGCAGAATTTGAAGCCACCTGCCAAAGAATTGCCAGAAGGAAGCAACCGGCAAAATCAAATGCGATGCTGTATGTGCAGCTACCCCAAGTCTCAGCTGTGTCATGCTTTGAGGATTGTCCAAGAAGCAGTGCTTTCTAAGGAGACAGCTAGAAAAGAACCTGGATGCATGCCCTTCATTTACTTCCCCATGCATAAATATCTCCATCTGCACTAAGAGAAGAAAACAACAGGGCAGCACCAGGTTGCCATTCTTCCCTATCTACCCAACAGCTGCTTGGTTTTCACCGAGAACCACTGGAGGCGGCGGCCTGCAAGAAATGCACCTGTAAATGTGTAAGCGATGAATTAAAATATGACAAGCATGTCCAGACAGTTGTGCTTACCAGGAGAGCAGCAAAAGCCCCACACTGAACAAGTCCATTTCTCTTATGCCAAGATTTTGACGGTGATTTCTTTGGGCAGGCAAGTGTTTCCTTTTATATTCAACTGTGTTAGCTGAGTGCTACCAGTAATGGCAAAACATGGGTATTTTGTGTTCAGTTTTCTACCTGAAACTCAGAGTTTCTCATAAAAACTATCACTATCCTTGGCAACTGTTGCCATATAAAGCATTTGTTGGAAGGGAGAGTGGTAGTGGGGGAAGATGATACCAACACAGGTTAAGAAAGACTAAAAGCAAGTACATTTGGAAAGAATATCTGGTGTCCCCATACCAGAGTGAGCAAAGGAAGTTTCACAATTATCACTGTAACTAAAAGCACTTCTCCTCTTCAAGCAATATTTGCATCTGACATAAGCTCCTTGTAATAGACATTTTTCCCTCTATATCTTTTTTACTCAAATATTATTGCTGCAAATCTTATTTGTGAGCAAGTGTAGGAGTGGAACATGGGCTACCCAGGGGCACTCTGGGGCCAGCTTCTCTCAAAGGTTATTTGATTGTACATATTGCTTCCAAACTCTGCCTTCCGTGATGCCATAATGGCAGCTTTAAATCAGCTTAGGGGAGAGTATTTGTACCATAAAAATCAACAACTGCTACAAACCAGAGGTCCACACTCCCAGACAGCCAATAATCAACTAAACACTTACCACTATTCCACTTGCAATAAAGGGCCTTCTCACATGTATCTGCGCTCATAATTGATTATTATGTACAAGAATTTTACATGTGTATCGTATTTAATCTTCACACTTATTATTAATAAGAGGCATGGTACCTATTTTTATCACTGCTAGACAAGGCAACTATGCTTTAGAATTACATTGTCCAATATTACAAAGCTTGGAGACATATTGAAAATCTAAAATGGATCTTCATATTTTATACAATACTATCATCCAGAAATAAGATGTCATAACATCTGTCTTGGTTATTTTTCTCTAGGTGCTGGGAGAGATACCTGACACCCAAAATGAAGGAAGGAAAAGTTTATTTAGCTCACTGTGGAGATTTCAGTTCATAATCAGCTGGCTCCAAGGTAGGGTGGCATGGCTGAGGGGCAGCAGCCAGCAAAAGCAGCTAGATGAAAATGGGGTGTGGGAGGGACACGCATCTTCTCCTCCTTTATATTGTACACAGACCACCCCCTCCTCCAAGGTGGGTATAGCACTCACAAAATCTCTGGGCCTCCTCTTTCAGTAGATGAGAATGTTTCAAAGTAAGAACCTTGGATCCTTGCTAAGTCTCTTAGTTAAACTTCTAAACTTCTCAAGTTGACACAACATATCAACCATAACAACATGCCAGAGAAAAATCAGTGTCATGGAACATCTTGGTATAAACATGCCAAATAGCAATTCACAGTACAACTAGGAGAGAAAGATGTGTCCTGCATATTAGGAGAATCCTGGAACAGAATGACGTGTGTAAGGGTATGTCGCAGGGATCTATACTCTGTACTGTCCTAACTTGTTTATCACTCAAGTAAAGACATAAAAGATAAGTTTACAAAAATCGATGGATGCACATAACTAAGAATAATTGATGGTCTTGTAGCAATGGACTTGTATGTATTTATGTGATCTATATCTTTTTTTAAAAATATAAAAAAGCTTCACAAAGCTGGTACCAACTTCATACACAACAGCTAAAAGAGAGAACATTAATCACTAAAAATAGAAAAAATATTCTTACTAGAGTGTGAAGACTGTTTGCTTGCAGACTGCAGTGTGCTCTACAGAAAGACTCTCTTCTGCCAGGGAGTAAAACCCGATCAACAAAGGAGAGGTACAGGAAGAAAGATTTTCTTTTGGCAGAAGGAATCTGTTAGTAAAAGGCAGTGCAATGTTCATCCCTCTTATCCTATTTAAAAGAGCCTTAAATTCTCTCATGGGGTTTGGTTAAATGTAAAAATCTGAACCCAAGTTCAAATCCTACTTCAGTTGTTTACTAACTACATGACTTTAGGTAATTTTCTAAAAGTTCTTCATGTGCAAAATGAGGGTAATAATTGTACTTACTTCAATATATTTACTTCTTGTATAGAAAGAAATAATATGGTGATTTGGAAAAAGATAAAACAGTACCAAGCAAAAGGTTAGTGCTATGTAAATATTCACTCATTATTTTCTAAAGAGAATTCTATTTTGTGTTAAATCAAAAGTGTATCATGCACACATAAACATACATACTGTTATATCCTTTAGAGCACTTTCCTTCCCTTTCATTGTTACAAAATCTATTATACATTTTGGATCTTATTACTCTCTCAGTTTTTTATTCTTATTTTTTATGCTAGAGAGACAATATAATATTTACAAATGTGAGTCTGATTTATTTCACTTATGAGGATATTCTCAAGTTGTCTCTATTTACCTATACAAGCCTTAAGATCATCTTTTTATAGCTGAGTAATATTCCATTGTATAAAAACACCACATCTTTTTTATCCATTCTGTGGCTGATGGACAGTTTGGTTGTTTCCAAGATTTATTTCATCAAACAGGATAGTTTGTACTGTCACTGTTTGATTGTCCACTTTTTGTGCTTTGATTCTGTAACTTGAACAACTACTTCTAAGATAACAATACGTAATTTACAACTAGCGATTTCTTACTGTTTCTTTTGAAATTCTGTATTATTTTTACCCTTTTTTCTGTTTTTTTCTCTCTAAATAAAAAGGTTTATCAATGTTAATAGTTTGTAATCTTGTGTTTACTTAAGCTTCTATTTCAGTACAGTGCCAAAATCTTGGATGGCCTCCAGAAAATATTTGGTGATAAAATAGTCAAAGTATTTAAGTAATCTTCATTAGGACTGACATGATAAAAAATATCACAAACTCTAGAGTAAGGTAATGGAAAAAGCATTTATTATAAGGCCAATTCCTGTCACCCTTAGGGCTTTAATACCTTTGAGCCTTTCTTTATATAACAAAATAAATAAAATATCATAATCCTAATAAGAAGCTCAAAAGCCTGATCTTCACTTTTATCAACCTTTTAAAAATAATACTGTTGATTTTATATCTTGGAATACATTTTTTTAATCCTTGCTTTCAGTCAAACATGAATTAAGTTAGTGTGTGTCGGACTTCGAGGTTAAGAGAAAAAAGTGAACCTTTTTTACCATTTGTCCAAAAATTTTATTTTTTGAAAGATTTACCATGAGCCTACTCATTTCGATAAGTGCTGTCAGGACACTGATGTTGTAAAAGACTTGCTCCCAAAGGAGTCATCATCATTTCATCCTTGAGTTTCTACCTAACAGACAAACTTGGCTCCAATACTGCTCACTGATATGCTCTAGAGACTTTAATACCATTTTATCCAAATCTGAGAACCATGTTTTGACTTAGTCCAAGCGATTCCTATAGGAATAAGGCCTATAAAAACAACAACAACAAAAAAAGGGTAGAGTGAAAAAATCTTGTGTAATACCCATTGTAAAAAATATGAAGGATTATTACTTTGGAGATAGCTGCCATATGTTCTTCATGTCCTCAGAGGATAAACAAAAGAAAAAATTTAAAAATACAGTTTAAATGAAGCAATGGGGATTTTATATAATTATTGAAAAAGAACTCTTGGGTAACAAGTGCCACGGAGTCTCAGAGCAGGTTAGCAGGAGACGGTGTGAAATATCTTTAACTAGGAGTGCTTGTTGTAAGTACAGAGTTTTCTAATTTGTTTCACCACCTGTTTTTCTATTTGTATTAATGAAGAAAATAAAAGGAAAACTACAACTAACTCATTCCTTCCCAAGGATGTAATTCCAAAGATAACAATAGGATCTTCAAAAGGCATGTAGGTCTCTTTTGTACTTCATCCCAGATCTTCTGTTTTCTTCCCTCTTAGTCTCAAGATGGCCTATGTGATCTTACAAGTTGCAGAACCTCCTTTGGCTCAGAAGCAATCACTATTAATCCACAATCCGGGGCCTCAAGCTCTTCTAGTTGCTCCTTCCCTCTTCCATGTTTTCATTGTTCCTAGTACATGTGCACTGGGGACATGCCAACCTCTCTAGACACACTTTTTTTTTCGGAAAGTATCATACATTTTCACAGATTCAATCCTCACCCTTAGGTGGCTAACTCAAAAATCTGCAACTTTAGCTGAGTGCTTATGCCCTAAAATCTAGTTCAGGTTCCCATACTGATGAATAGGTATTTTCACTTGATTATTTCATAGTCATTGCACTTCAAAACTATCACTGTGAACACTCAACAATATCACAACTAAAAATCGTCACCTTCAACTCCTTCCATTGGCTTTTGAAAATATTTTTTGTACTTTTTAAGTACCTACCTTCAAAACGTATTCCTTTTTATCCTTTTGGGTCTAGACAACTCCCCACTCCTACTTTTTTGCTCTTGTCAGTGGACTCTCAATTCCTTTCTTCACATTTTTCTTTTCCATGGTCACCATAAATGACTCTCACATGTAGACTGAAGAGACTCCAGGCTTTCTAATGACTTTCACAACCTCCCACAATCACTTAGTCACCTGCTGTGTGCCGTCCTCTACCTGAGTAGCACTCCTCTACCCATGTGCCTGGAACATCTGCTTGTGATATTTTGCACAATCTCAGTCTCAGTTGCAGTTTGTCTGTTTGGATCTTATGTGTTTTTACCCCAAATCTTCTCTTCTTACAGCCCCAATAAATAGTGGTAATATTCCATATCCATGCTGCCATCAATCGCCATTAGTAGATATTAAACTATCACTTGTTTTCATGGTTGCGTATTTTTCAGCAGGCATTTTGAAACTTGAGTTAAATGCAGACAACTTGAAATCATGAATTCATATGGCTGTCTGACTTCTTCCTGAAAAATTACATGCGAATCAACACTGAGTATAACTGAGTGTGTCATCTTTGATTCTGAAGGCTGTGGTCTTTTAAAAAAAATCATGTCTTTTCTGTATTATCAGGTTAAACACAAGCAAAATCCAACACATTTAATTTTGTCCTTCTTATCACACTAATGACTTTTAACCAGCTATTTCATTCTAAGGTCAATTGAAACCCTGATACAAAAACTGAGGGGAGAAAGAAGAAAAGAATAAGCTTGAGATAGAGGAAGAAAGAAATAAGAAAAGGAGGAATGGAAATAGTTGAAAATAGGAAGAGAAGAAAGTCTGCAAGTTTTGCTTCCTCTAAGTTTGACAACTCAAAATTACTTGTGATTCTTCTCACAGGTCAATTCTCATTTTTAGAGAATCAGTCAAGAAGATTCTAACTCACATCAGTTATTCCTGGGGACTATTCCTCGGTTTCAAGGCTTCATGGTAAAAAGAGCTGACAGCCTCACTTCTACAGTGAACAAAGTTCCTGGCCCATTCTGTTGATCTATCTGACTGGAATTAACTTCTGTTTAACTTCCATGCATCAGGGTAGATTTTTTATCTATTAATTTTAGCAATGTGCCTTCTTGGGTACCTTAGCATTTGCTATCATTACATTACCTTTAGCACTGAAGTAAGAGTAGCGAATCTTTCATTACAACATTGTTGTCTAGTGAGGCAAATTATATCATTCTCACCAAATCTATCAAATCCAAATACTGAAACTAAATCTCTCTTGGTGGCATAAACAAACTAGTCTTTAATACACAGACTATCATAACAGATTGTCCTTGGTTGTTCACTATACTGTATGTTCTGACACTTGTTGGTGTATTTACAGTGTCTTTACTTTAAAAAGAATTGATCAAGGGAAAACAGCCAAGTTCAGAATGGAGAAATGTATGCCCAGGTGAAAGGAGAGTATCCAACCTCCAGAAGGTGCTTTTATATTGAAAAATGATCTCTAGAGAGAGGTAAAGACGTAAATGTTACAGCTAGAGTAAGAAACAGGATAATTCAGGAAATGATGACAGCCTTCTAATTAAGGGTACAGTCATCCAATAATGGCACCCAAATCAGATAATTATTGGATTTTATCAAGCACTTCCTATGTAAACTGTACTCTCTCTCACTCTGATTCTGGAGATACAAAAAACAGTCACAAGATTTGGTTCTTCTAATAAAGAGTAAGCAGCCTGGGATAGGATGGGAGAGTAATGCAGAGCTGAAATTGATGGAGAAATACAAGGCAGTTGTGATTAAATACAATCATTGGTATGAGCTAAAAGGGTAACAATAGAAATTCAGAGAAGAAAGATGCATTTGGTCAGAGGTATTTATGTGGCTTTATAAAGGAATTACGGAGAATATGAGACTATAGACGGACATTCAGGAGCTAGTACATCTTGACTCAGTGTTTAGAAGAAGTGAGCAGATATTTCTGAAGGGAATCATCTAGAAACAGCATGAATACAGTGTTTCAACATGAGGAATATGAAAGGGCTATCACAGAGAAGGGGCTGTGTATTGTGTAGAAGACAAATAATAACGTTGAAAAGTTAGTTCTGGATGGACATGAGACAGGCATTTTCAGGACCACATGACACTGAAGTTAAAGCCACCAAGATGTGCTTGATGCTTGGCTTGGGTTTTTGACTGTGAAGTCAGCAGCAACAAAGATAGCAACTAATCAGTTCTTTCAAACATTCTTTGAGATGTCCAGTAAATCATGGAATGAGGAAGAACCAAAGAAATTGCAAATATATTGAGGATATAGGAAAAAAAAGAAAGTGTAAGTTCTGGACAAACTATCCAATATGACATCAATGTGATGATAAAAAAAAAAGCTACAGCTGTCTTTTCCCATTCTCATATTTTCTAGATGATTACTGCATATCCACACAGTCCCCTTGCCAAACATAAACTTACTCCTTGACTAGAATGCTCCTTGGTGAGGATCTTAGATTGTGACACAGTGATACCAATGTTCTGAGAGATGGATAAGAGACAAATCGGAGAAGTAGACATAGCCATTTAGATCAGAAAACAGCCAAGACTAATCTTAAGCATTTAACAGATTATCCCAAGTGTCACTTGGGCGGCACAATTTTTTAGATACTGACTATCCTGAGCGTCACTCACGAAAATGTCATTTTAATCAGTTGATTCTTTTAATGAATAAATTTGATAAAATTATATTTCTATGTTTCCTATTATACTACCTTATAAAATTAATGGGACATATGCAATTTTTTGGTCAACCTGCATTTAAATAATTGAACTAAGTGGTTAAAACAAGAAAAAAATATTTCTGAGCTAGCTGGCCGCATACAAGGAAATGGAAGAGAGGTAGCATCCCAGCGCTACCCAGCTGAGAAATGTCACTCAAGCACCAGCTGATCCCAGGCCTGGAAGTGAGCTCAGCTGACATGGCAGGGCCATTCACCCAATCCCAGTGTCCAGCAGGTGGCTTTGTTCCCAGCCCACAGTGCCACCAGAAATACACGTTTCGTATGTTGTTGACGTACTGTGGCTGTTTCTTATGCAGAAGGTGGTGTAAATAGCTGATGGAACTTAATGAATAGCACTGCTGACCTAGTGTGAGTTTCGCTTGATACTTCTGTATTCTTAGAATAGGTTTCTTTTCATAAAGTAGTTCAGGCAAGAAAAGAAAACTCAACAAATATATTGGAACACATTATAAAGGAAAAGGTCACCATATCATACTAAAAACAACATTGTATGTAGGTATAAATTAGAGAATTCCCATGGAAACCACAGACAGATATGATCCCTTCATATCTATCAAGTCATTCCCTTCATTTATTCTGCCTAAATCTGTCCATTGTCCCTTCACTTTTTCACCATTCTTCACAGGAGAAAGAAAACACCGTCCCAGGTAGCACGGTGTTCCTTTCTCAGAAGCTCCATTCTCTTGCAACCATCTCAAGTCAGTCATTTTATTTTCTACTCCTTCAGTATTATCCTGTCAACTGACCAGTAAATGGATCTGCTAAAGGAATATGGGAAAGATATGGTTGGTTATGTCATACTGTACTACCCGTTTTCCCTGGAATGACTTGCATTTGCATGGAGCCTTTTGGAGAAGTGACATCTTAAACCAAGAGTATGAGAGTCTAAAAGAAGCATCACAGATCCTGAGATGGATGAAGAAGCGGCTTCTCCAATCTCCCCATTTAAATTAGTGAGTAGACTAAACCTCAAAGTGTTCAGAGACATGAACCAATCATAAGACGGAAAGTAAGATTCACTGGTGTTTTTCTTTTATACAGCCTGTTTGTTTCTATTTCCCTCTAGATATTGGGACAAACAAAACTGGAAATGGAGTAGCAAACAGGAATGTACTTGCATGTATGCTTGTGGGCTGGTGGGTACCAAACCCTAAGAAACTCAAGACTCACAACTTTGTAAAGCCACTGCAAAGGCACCTGCAGATTCTTCATTGTGTTAACACCTAGGTCTTTATAGACAGTAAATTGCATGCATGGGAATTTTTTTTTGATTGATTTGTTTCCACTTTTCCCGAAAGGCCTCCTGACATGGAGACATAGATGGTGTCCATTGTTAGGCATCAGGATATCCATCCTCTAATGTCCGGGCTCTGGGAGGCACTTTTGTCAGCCCAGTGCTTTTCTCTTGGTGGAACCTCTCATCATGGGGCCTGACTTCCATGCTCCCATGACAGAGAGTCAGCGATACAGGACGTGAGTTATCATTCTTAATCACTCAGGCAGGAAAAGGACAGACAAAAAGAGGATGAGAAAGGGAGTCATCCATGACTGAGTCTTGATTAATTACCAGGCTTGACAGTGATGAGGAATGTAGAAAATAGAGCAGAAAGGCCTGAAGGGGGAAAAAATGGAAAAAAGAATGGAAGCAAAGGAAAAATAAAGAAAAAAAAGGCAAGTTTATAAACTCTTCCTACACAGAGAGTAACTATCTTAATTTAGAAAAATCCATTAATCACATCCGATGTCTTACAGGCAGAATCTGAGAATTTGGAAACTATACATAAGCAAATACAGCCCAAGATGTGTTTTCTGGAAGGCCCAGGACAGGTGTGTGGCTTGTAGGTACAGGAAGACTGTCTCTGAAAACCAAAGCCAGGCTCAGGTTGAGTTCACACATTTCATTTGTATCCTGTACCCAGGGGGAAAAGTAATTGCAGCCAACACAGTGACACCATGACCTCATAGGTCTAATTGCCTATCCCACCTGCTGAATGAAACTACATAACCTCTGGTTTCTTTGATGGGAGTCCTTTAAAGAATATCACGACCCTTGCCTTATTCTCTCCTACAGAATCAGCTTCCCACACAGAAATGGCCTCCAGCAACCTTCTGGTGTGCTAGAAATTCCCAGAAGTAGAATGACTCTTTAGGTCAGAGAGTCTGTCTCCTGGGAAGCTGCAATAAAACGCCAAATATGTTCACTTGCAAGTTCCCAAAACAAATTATGTCAGTTTCACAATTTAGCCTAAGGCTAGGCAGTTCTTTCTTCTTTCTTGGAACAGAAGGAGGGAAAAGATGGCTCTGGTTCTTTTGTATGCCAAAGAAAGTAGAGGCATGTGGTCATTTGAAATAATCTGAGCAATCACTGGAAAGACAACAAGGTGAGGACAAGAATAGTTGTGGGAAAATGCAACGGAAGTTCTGGTTATCGTAGGATCCTAGACACCTCCCCTAAAAAGGTACTGATTCTTCTGAAATACTGTCTGTGTACACATAACCTCAGAAAACTACTAATCACTTTTCATGATCATACAACTATCACTGTACAAGGGTTTGAAACACAGAATACAGGGTTGAGGTGCTTTATGCTTGTAATGTTTGCAGTCCGGGAGGTTAAGCCAATTGAATAGCAAGTTCCAGCCCAACTTAGTGAGACCTGTCTTAAAAAATTAAATTAAATTTTTTTAAAAAATTTAAAAGCCTGAAGAAATATCTCAGTGTTGAGTTTAATCCACAGTACAAAACAAAACAAAACAAAAAGATAAAAGAAAAAAAAAAGACATGCACCATTTTGATTTTAAATCTATAAATACTTATACCTGTTAGTACATTTACAAGACTGTCCATGTGGACTGGCTAAGTCCCATCTGCATTCTGAAAAACTGCAATCCAAGAACTAACTGACATCATCTTATGGAGCAGCAATACCCAGGGGTCAACTGTGCTGTAGGAGTATCGTAGGAACTCCCCTCTTGCCCAAGGAAAGTACGTTAAGAAACCACCAATTCGGGCTTCCGCTCTTCCAATGTGCTGTTTTTATCCACATCCAGTATGTTGTTATTCTTTTCTAATCTCTTCCACATAATTGTGATTAAACTTTACATCTAAACAGGTTTTCTTCCACCTATTAGCTACTTTGGCTACTAGGAAATTCAATTTCATTTGACTAATGAATGATTCATGATTGTAAAAGTGTTCAGAGCTCATAATAATTTTAAAAAAATTGCTAGAGGTTTGCAAAAAAAAAATGGACTCTGATATGTCTACTTAAAATGCTTAGAACTATGATTCATACTGATTAATACATTAGTAATATAATCTAAATTTAAATAAATTAAATTCTGAGATACACTCTGTCTTGTTCATATTTCTCTCCCTCTTTTAACCATATCTTTTGTTCTGTGACACTACTGAAACATTTCTAAAGGTTGGAATAAACCTCTCTAACCAATCTCTTGCCTGTGGAATTTAAAATCAAAGTCAGATCCATAGAGAAAAATCTGTCTCTCTTTTCCCTTTAGCGTTCCCTTTAATTTATGCTCATTTAAACATCACTATTCTTAGTTAGAGACTAAAGCATATTTATGTTACCACCATTTTCACCAGAAGCTCAATTCTTTACATGTACTTTTTGTTCAAAACTTTTCTATGACAAACCAAAAGATACATTTATCATCTTAGATAATTCTATACAAGAATATCATGTAGGCCTTTCACATTTTGTTTCTCAAAGTATGGCAACTCCATCCCTCCAGTGACAATCTTTACCCAGAGTAAGTGCTCAAGAAGTGTAGTCACAGACTCTTACACCTCTGAGGACATCTGTGGAGTCCTTCTAAAATCTAGGGAAGTAAAATAACTTATCTTTCAGGATTGTTTACTGCATTGGATTACAGGTTGGATAGCATTGATTTGGTAAATACTGTATGACATTACATAAGTATACTAGAAAAAAATACTTAAACTATGTCCAGATACAGCATCCCACTATACCATGTCATTATTCCATGTCACATGTATCCAGTTCCTCTTATTTGGCTCCTTGGTGAGACACTAATAAAGAGACATATTCAATTTTTACCTCGTGTGAAGCACCAAGGTAAGTACTTTCATCTTGACGAGTGTCTCCAAAGAAGGTACTGTTATTACCCCTAGTATTATTATATTTCACCAATAAAGCACTCAGTAACTATAGCAAGCAAATGGCAGGACCATGATCCCAATGGTTGGACACCAGCTCTTAAGTTTTATCCACTGTATGTTTGAGGTGGAAAATAACTCAGATCTATAAGTATTGTCCTTTCTGGCATATCTTTTGGTTCTTCATTTGCCAGAGAACCTTTCTTTGAAATTCTTTTACAAATCAATTTTTCAATCCGTTCAATGGGAAGGCAGCTTACTCATTTTCAGTGGAATATTAATATGTAGCTTTATATCACAGTAGGAAAGCCAGAGGCCTTAAATTGGGACAACATAACAGTCAAATACAAGTTGTACTAATTTGTCACTGTGCAAGATTTCATAAATTTGACTTCTGTCAGCTCCAGTAGGTTGTTCTTGGAGCGGTTGCTTCTCAGTTTCAAAGTCCCACGTCAATTTCTTGGAAATCAAAAGCTGTTAATAAATGATGTATATTGCTATCTTTTCCAACAGGGATATTCTTGCTTTCATCCATCTCTGCCACAAACCCACAATATTTGGATATTCTCTCTCAGTAGATCCCCAAAGTAAATATATGGTGATATGCAAAGAACCTGGACTGATCCTCAATCATAGCAGTTTATGACCCCTTGAAGGCTGACTCATGAAGTCAATTTGAACCACTGTCATTAAAAGATTGCCTTTCTGAAGAATTGTCATGAAGCCACCATCAGTAAACTGCCTTTACCTGTCATGAAACTGATCTGTTTTTGCTCTGGCTCTGGGATTCACCTTTGTATTCTGATGTCCTGCTTCCAAAGTGTGCTTGTTGTCTGGACCAGCTCTGAAATTCTAGTATGCTGACTTCTCCACTATTTTTGTGTCTCATGCAATGGGCACAGCAGTCTTTTTAGGACTCAAGACCCAGTAACAGACAGGTCTTTGCTCAAAGCAAACAGAAAGTATTTCCTGCCGGGGACCTTTCTCTGACCTCCCTTGGCTCCTAGTTGCTACACTCAAGGTATGACGATAACTTGATTCACTGTAGACGGGGAGCTCCATGGTGCAGGCATGTATATGTAAGTCTGACTCATGCTAATATGTGTTAGAGCATGTACCGTTTTTATGAGGACAAGTCCTAATATCTTGAAGAATCCTGCTACAGCACAGTTCCCTTTGTAATGCCTATTTATATGGATTCTGGACTGTTTCTGATTTGGAAATAGGTTAAAACAAGAAGGATGATATTTTACAAGTGATAAACCACTCCAACTGTCCCTTTCCCCTTCCAGGCATTCCCACCAACAAATTAAGGATTTCAGGGGATGGTAGAATAATTTGCATTTACATGAGATTTTTTGAGTTGGTAACTATGAAGACTATGTCTCCTTTCAATATACAAACTGGAAGATTACTAAAATTTTGACATTCACCCTCAGTATCACATCAAGTTTATGGAGAAAACCAAATGCCATCAATGAACTTCTTAATAAACCCTTCATTCCAGAAAAAAAGCAACCACTAAATATCCATTACAAAATAACTAGATGTTAACATACATTATAAAGCAGAATGCCTTTAAAATAAAAAACAGGTTTTACAATTATTATAAGTGAGTCTTGAACTCAAGTCATTTTTCATTAAGAGTTAAACATCAAGGTAGATATCAAGACTCCATCAAGAGTGACTGAACATAGATGAAGAAAGAAAAAAAAAAGAAAAAAATGTGTCAGTAAAAGGAGAAAGAGCTGATGTTTTACAGACTGTGTAGAATAAAAGGATGACAACAGAAAATTTTTCAATAAGGCTTACGGGCCTTCCCAACTTGACCTGAAAATGTCTCTATGACAAAAGTACTTCCTCTTTCCCTTTTGATGTAGCTTCTGTTCCATAAGGGACTCCTGGCTATAGACATCACAGAAAATCATAGAGAAATATGAGTAAATGAGAAAATGAAACATTATTTCCCTTTAGAGGATTTTTCAACAAATGTCCAATAAAGGCCTCCACCAAAATGCAATGTGCTTCCTAGTCAGAACATACACCTCAGTGTAATGTAAATTTCCTTTCTTGCCATAAATATTGTCTTCAGGGAAATCCTTCTCAAGGAAGAGAAAAATCATAGTATAATACATTTGGATAGGCACAACAAACCTGTCTTTTGAGGAACTGATGAATATGTTTTCATTGTTACTGCGAAATAGGTTATCTATGTATGTAGTCATATGACTTCCTTTTCTATGCAGAAAATAATGTAGGATTGTACTGACTATGGATTGACTTACAGTTTTGTCACTGTAGAACATTACATTCATAGACCTACACTGCATATATCTTGCTAGGAACAGACTTAGGAAAAAGTCTTTGCTACACAAGTAAAAACTGAGTTGAACTTTGGTTTGGAAATTCTCTGATTTTCAGGTTACTGTAATGAGAACTTGCATCCTGACTCCATTTTCTCTTTCTCCTCACCTCTTACTTTACTACTCAAGAGCAATCACAAGGACAAAGGTTGAAGGAGTACTTGGCAAAGCCAAGTGGACCATCATGACCAGCATTAAGCAATTCAAAAATGTGATAGATTTAAAAGCAGCTGGAGCTCCCTCTGCAGAGATTGAATTTATTTGATTCAACTGTCTTTATCACTTTCTCTTGAGGCAGATACTAGTACTGGTAGATTCATTAACCACATGTACATGTGCATTTTGTGAAAAGGAAACTTATCTAAGAATATGTATTACTTCCTTGTGTTTTGGGCACACTGATTGACACTTGCAAGATGAGAAGTTAATCTGGGCTCATATTTCAGAAGCCTCCATCCTTGCATGGTTAGTCAGTTCCTAGTTGCATATGGTACAGTGAAAGAGCCTGGTGGAGGAAACCTGCTCATGTCATGGAGAAGAGAGGGACTGGGAAGTAGGCCCTTCTAGGCCACAGTCTCGCTGATTCACTTCTTCAGACTACAGCCCTCTCATTACAGCATATTCAATACGGATTCATCTGTATTGTTACCCACTGATGAGTATGGGGTTTACATGACTCAATCACATTCGGAAAGGCCCACCTCTGAATACAGGATTGTTTGGGGGACATTCCAGATCTAAACCAAAACTGAAGGCTATTCTCCAGAAAGATGCCTACTATAAATTTCATCTTCTATACCTATCATCAGGAAAAGGAGCCTGAAATTATATTTTAAAGACTTCCCAGCAATAAAAATTTGTCTGAAAAAGCTCTATTTTTTCCTATATTTCTGTGCTAGATATTTGAGATATATGAAGTGAGAAACTCAGAAATATCTCTTAATGTTTGGCCTTGTAGTGAGAAAGACTGTACCACCACTATCAATTTTACAAAATATATTTATTTTGAATTAATTTTCAAAGGACAGAATTTAACCAATTCATGCCAATTTTCTTTTCATACAATTCTTAATGGTAACTTAATGCATGTTATAGGTATTTTTTGGCTATGTTGCATGAAGAAAGAAGGGAGATTTATACATTCACCTATGTAAAAAGTCAACCTCTTTACAGAAAAACCTTGTACAGAGGGAAACAGAAGCTCCCAATATTCCACTAAGACACAATCTGGTAGATTCCAGTGTGAGTCACTATCCACATGCTCAGCAAATATTTCTTAAGTTCCTGCTTCATTCGAATCAACGTGCTAAGAGATTTAGGGAGTGGTACATTGGGCATAGCTCAGCTCCTCAAAAACAAATATCACAGTAAGACTCCCTGAGATGTTTTTAAGTCTCCTCCCCAAAATCAATAGTGGAACATTTCTGGAGGATTTACTGCAATAACAAATCACCTGTAAAATCCTAATGTGATCCTCAAGAAAAATATGTCATTTCTCCCCTTGTGTGTACATTCCTTAAATCAGAATGAATAATCCCTGAAGACTTCATTACACGGGAGGAAGCAAAATGATATTTATGTAGAGTCTGAGTAATACTCTCATAGATATATTGTGAGAATTAAGTAGCATAATAGATCTGAAACATTTTTCCCAGTTCCAATAAATAAATGTTAGCTCTTCATAACAAAAACAACCATACTCCTACTTATGAAAACAGCTAAATGGTTTTGGAAATTGAGCAACCTGCCTTGAAAAGGTACTCCAACCCTTTTCATGGTATGCTGGTTTGGAATTGTTCAAAAAGAAATTATTTACATGCTCCAAAACTGCAAGCATCACACTTTGGTACCTTGGCTGCCATCCTCAATTTCATAATGGTTCTAGGCGGATGAAGCCAGTGCCCTTAGTTCACTTCTAAAGCAAAAAAGTGGTGAGAGGGAAACCCAGTCACAGAGAATCTGTCCATACATTTATTTCTGTTCATTTAGGTCAGTCCAACATATAGATAAAATGTTCAAAGGTGTTAGGAGCAGAGAAAAACCCCAGAATCAATGGTATAACGCATTCTGTGCTTACCCTGAATTAAAGCTTAAGTATCAATGTTGTTTCTGATTTACTTTCTTGTTAATGGCCTTAAACATATAGTTTATATCTTTTGCCGGTTCAAATACAGAAAAGTCCACATCATGGGCTCCCCATGGAGTTATGAGGAGAGGAATCTGAATGCCAATAAGATGGCTGGGAAATGTTGTAAGTTTGGCTGGCCCTTCTCTTCTTCTCCTGGGAGGTCATCCTTAGAAAAATCTGATGCTCTCTTATCACAAAAAGGCAACTAATTCAAAAGGAGACCTCTCACTGCTCACAAATAAGGTATAAGTTTTGTGTCTTCTTTTAAAATATAAAGGCATGTGGAAAAGCTGCTTTCTTCTCCTATTTTCTTCCTAATGAAACTACTGAAAGCAGGAATGGTCATCGTTAGGGCCTTCGGAAAGCCCTATGTTTTTTCAAATGAGAGTTAGTAGAGACATCAGTAGTTGCTATATGAAAAAGAAATGTCCCTTGATAAAATAAGATGTAGAAAAATGGTATATGGGTGATGTTAAATATATCCAATATATATTTGCATATCAAAATATCTGAGAAGTCTGACAATAAAGCAAATTTTAAAATGCATTTTCCACCCTACATTTACCAAATGCATTTAAGCAAGAAATTTTTTTTTTAGGTAACACCTCTGAGATACTAGTAGAATTGTTTAGTGGCCATCCTATTAATATCATGCTGACCTACTGCAAAGGAATACAATAAAATAGAACAGCAAAGCATTTATAGGGTTCTTAGAACGTGTCAGCTGTATACTCTTCTGTGTATATTAATACTGTTTTTCCACCCAGAAACCCTATAAGGAATGTACTATTTATAACCCCACTGAGAGGACAGATACATGGTAATGGTGGACTCCATTTTCAGCCTGGGTAGGCAGCCATTGGGCAGGCCGGAACAAGTACACAGATAGACAGTTTACAGGAACACCAGGAATTCTCTAGCAAAATCCTAGAGGGAGATGAAAAGTGCTGTTTTATCTGAAAAGTATGTGATTTTTTCTTTTTTTTTATTAAATCTAGAAAGCAGTGAAGTCTTAAGGAAAATGTGTTGTTTTCTTGTTTATTTGTTTCTAGGAAAAAATGAAGTCCCAAGCATGACATGTTCTTTTAGCGTCACCCTCAAGCACTCATTCTTACACTGTGTGTTTCTCACTCTCGCCATGAGCAAGACCTTGTGGTTTAGATCTTCTTTCTCCTCCTCTGGAGAACTCAGATTATCCTGTGTAGGAAATGCTTCTTAATTGAATGTTTAGGAACAGTTTGGAATCCACAGTTCTACTTGATTTGAGGAATCTTTGTGCATCCAATAAAGGCACTATTAGAGCACCAGTTTTCACAAAATTAGAGATAATATGTGTTTCGTAAGTACCACTGCCTGAGATGTATAGTAGAAAACTGAAGCCACTTTCTTTCTGTGGAAAATGTTATCTTGGAATTTTTCTCCATGTAATGATTTTTCAGAGATAAGCAGAAATCACCTTCTCCTACTGTTTCCTTTCTTTGTCTATTTATTTATTTATTTAATTACAAAATTAAAAATTATTGGCCAGTAGACCCAGTCAGTGCAGATTTCACATCTTGTTTGGGTTAACTGTATGATCCAGCCTGACAAAATGGTTTCATCAATGAGCTCGTGTTTGAGAAACTGTCTTCCTCAATCTTTTGACATGATTATAGACTCTGCTTGTGCTTGCATTTGAAGCCTGAAACAGGATTTGTGCATGGAGACTGGTTCTTGAAGGTTCTGCTAATCAGAAGCCCACATCTCCATCATTATAGACAGCTAAAATAGATAGAAATATTATAGGTAGTCAGATAGGGCTGGTCCCTCAAGAGAGTTAGTGGAAAGTAAAATTCAATACAATTGTGGCTGGAGGTGCATCTGTTAGAGGACAGGCCTCAAGATAATGACAGAATGACCTGGCCTAAAATAAGTGTTAACACCTAGTCTAATAAAGTCTAGGTAGACACCAGCCACTTCAGGGGGAGACCAAGACTGTCAGACTTAACCCTTCCTTAAAAGATTTTGCTCTTTCCATATATACTTGCCATGCAATTTGCTTCTCCACTGGATCAATATTACCTAATTGACTATATTTATAATCTTATTGATACAGAGGAATGGAACTCCCAACCTACTATGTCCACTGTGAGATTGTGTTCTCTAAAATCAAAGACCGAATTTTAGGAACAATAGTGGTGAAGAGTAGAATATATTTATTGAGAGAAAAAAAGCTTCTGTCTGAAGAGAGACAGAAGGGGACCCGAGCGGGTTGCCAGGGACTCTGTCTTTTCCAGGGACTTTTATAGAGTAAAACCATGGGTTCAAGGTGAGGGAAGACTGGGAACTAACAAGGCAGATGGGCATAAGTTGGGACAGAACTATGATTAGCCAATAAAACTAATAGTTCAGGTAAAGTTGAT